>JADRCH010000077.1:8384106-8469895 GCA_019843965.1 Rhynchomys soricoides
TTGCCAGGTACCTGGGGGGGGGCATTTTAGACAGAATGCAAACATTTCCCCATTTTTGTTTAATTAAAAAAGAAAAAATTAGAAAGAGGCGATGGTGGAGCAGGAATAGTGTCCTCGTGATCTCTAGCTACTTCCTGCTGTCTTCAGGGCAACATGTCTCTAGGAAACCTAGAAGAATGTATATGGGGATGTTTGTCCAGTCTTAGGAGAGTTGGCTGTTTCCTCATTGTCCAGGATCTATGGAACCGTCTGTGGATAGATCAGAAGGAACAGGTCCAATAGAAGTGTCTGTATCTCTGGGAGGAGATTGGAGCATCTGGAGGTTGCTTCTCTGGCACAGTCCTAGATGTAGTAAGCGCCTGGACTTGACAAGATGCTGAAACACACACATATATTTATTATAGGTAGAGATTAAGTACATTTGGAAGGAAGAAAATTTCTTTTTCTTAAGGTTTTCATTTGAAGCCAGAGGAATCCCACTCTCTGGGATAGGTAGTAAGTGAAAACTTTCAGCAGATATACTTATCTGGATAGAGTCTATTTGGTCCATGAAAGGTGGATCCAATCCCATAGGAAGAACAATACCAACCAACCAGATCCCCCAGTGCTCCCAGGGACTAAGCCACTAACCAAGAAGTACGTATGGCTCCAGCTGCATATATAGCAGAGGATGGCCTTGTCAGGCATCAATGGGAGGAGAGGTCTTTGGTCCTATGAAGTCTCGATAGATGCCCTAGTGTAGGGAAATCAAGGGTGGCAGGAATGGGTGGGTGGTTTCCTGTAGCTTATAAGTTTACAAAAGAGATAACAACATGAGTTAACAAAATGAACAGTCTTTAAGTGAGCCTTTTGTGGAACAGAGGGAACAAGAATTTGTGATTATATAGTTGGACCATATAGTGGAATGTTTCATTAGAGTCAGGCAAATTTATAGGAACTCAGATAATGTTAGGACAGTGGCATAGCAAGAAGAGGAAATATGAAGCATTTAATCAATGAAATCCGAGTTTAGGTAAGGAAGAAACCAATTACATCTGTGAAACCTTTTTCTAGCTGTCAAGCTACAGTTACCTTAGCTGTCAATGTAGTCAGAAATCTGGGGAAGAACAAGTGATAATCTAGCAGTCATATATTATTTTAAAAATGACAGAGTCTACTAGCCAACAGTTCCCTGTAATCTCTATGGTCTTCATGGCAACTTGGGCAGAGTCAGTCTGGCATTCAAGCCCAGAAGCTGGAAGGCTTTTATCTCTGTGGAATGGATACGTGTGACATGAGAAACGATTTACCTTGATTTAGACAATGTAAGTCATTTGACTTCAGGGTATCCAGTTTTGTCCACTGTGTTTTTCAGTGATTATCATAACACAATCCAAGTAGAAAAAATTGCCCATCAAGACAGGATAGGAATAAAAATCTTAACTAACTTTGACAGGTTGTATAAGTAGAGAATAACACATTTTTGCATTAGCAGAGAAACATTTGGCTAGGACCAGAATAAGAGAGCTGACAGCAGTGGTTTGAGATCATGGTGACAAGAAGTGAGTTTGTCCAGGTGGGTTCAGGCCTGTGACGTGGACTGTGAGGGCAGGCCATGAGAACAGGCCTGGGGGTGGGGGTGAACAGGCACATATCCCTGATGAAACAGATTGGAAAGAGAGCAGGCCAGTACACAGAGACAGGCGCATGTGTGTGTGTGGTTGAGGCACCAGGAGCACACACCCCAGCTGGCAGCGTGGGACTCACCGGGCTAAGGTGCTGCTGAACAGTGGTGACAGTGGCAGTGGCCAGGGCGGGACTTCCTCCTAGCAACCAGAAGTTTCAGCCCAGTGTTTCCTGCTGTATGATCCCCCCCCAGGGGGGGGCGGGGGGGGAGCGACCGAAGTAACGTGTTCTGTATCCCAGCAATGTGCACGCTATTCTTGTGGCACAAGGCAGGGCTAGCACCCACTTTATAAATCCCGAGCAGATAGGGAGAGGGAGAGGGAGAGGGAGAAGGGGAGGGGGAGGGAGGAGGGGAAGAGGGAGAGAGAGAGAGAGAGGGAGAGAGAGATCAATAAATGATATAGAAGGGAGATTAGATGTCATTTATGTAATTACTTTAGAAAAATAAAACCTTTCATAAGTTACCCAATAATTGGTAAGCAGGTACTTTAACAATAATTACTTTTATGATCCTACATTTGAAAATGTCCGTTATTTTAGCAAGTTAAAATAATATTTTTATCTTTATATATAACTGGAAATATCAGGAATACCAGCATTTTGCTGACAAACAAATGCTTTCCCCGGAAAATCATGTACCCACATACTAAATTCTTCCAAGATATGGAGGTAGAAGTTACTTTTACAAGCCAGCCATGGATCAACTCAATGTCACGACAGATTCCTGTAAAGTACTACAGGCAATTTTATGTGGAAGATCTGTAGAATGATTCAAGTGTGTGCTGCTATTTATGTACAACCTAAGTTGTTTCTTTACTTCTTTGTTTATTGTTTTAATTAGAGACTTGTATTATTCAGTATTAAATGTGATCTGTGTACTTTTAGGTAATACTTTTTATAAATTTGTTTCTAGTTGTTACCTAAGTGTTTTCCTTTTCTATTTATCAAAGCATTTCATCACAGTAGTTCACAAAAGATCATGCAGGAGTCATGAAATTTATAAATTTATTTTTCTTTTCTGTAGGATCTTAAGAATTGAACCTAAGCCTTTACACATACAACACAAATACTCAGCCACTGAGCTACGCCTCTAGTTTACGCATACATTTGAAATCCCAAACTTAGAATAATTTTTAAAGAAAAATGGGCTTCTTAGTAATCATAGAAATTACTTTAAATTTTAAAAAACACACACAAGTCCCCTACAATTTCTACTAGTATACCTACTCTGAGTATTCTTTTAACACATGGGTTTGGGAAGAAGCTGTTTTTATTATTATTTATTATTCACTTTATATCCAGCTCACTGCCCCACTCCTGGTCACTTCCTCACAATCCCTCCTCCAAATCCCCCTCCCCTTCTCCTCTATACAGTTTCAACTTTGTTAAAATAACCTACAGCCTGGGCAGTTTCTAGTAATATAATATTCTTCTTATGTAAATTAAAAGATTCCTTTCTGAGCACATGCTCTATCTTCACAGTCTCACAGATGAAATGACTGAGCCCATCTTACAAATGGAGAAGCCAGCCTCTATCTTGAACAAAGAACAGTGCTGCTATACTACCAGTTAAGATCTGAAAGAACAGGATATTGTCCCTTGCATCTCTTGGAACATACAATATGAAGTATTGAGGACTCAAAGGCCACACCAGCCTTCCATACAGTGTGCAAATAGGAGGGGGGAAAAATCAACTTTACTTAAAGATAATCTGAGGGTGGCCAGGGAGGCGGCCACTAGAAAGCAAAGAAATGCCTCACTCCTTCCTTGACAACATCACAACCACAAAGACATCTCCCCAGAATGGTTCAGGAGTGCCCAACATAGAGAAGATAAAGCTACAAAAGTTCCTATCATTGCTTTAAAGAGTTCTACTTACTGTGGAGATAAAACTCTTAGAAATACAAGGCATGTTCTGTTTTGTGCATTTTGTGAACTGTGATTTTTTTTATTTAGGAGACTCATTAAATCCACAGAGGCACAAGAAACAATAACATGATAATATGCATATTTTCTAAGTCTTGAAAATAGCTGTAATGATCCAAAACGACAACTTCTGGGTTTTAATACTTAAATTCTTAGAATGATCGGAAGGGGAGATTGTGAAATGATAGAAGCAAGTTTGCACTACAGAAAAAGAAAATAAAAAGACTCAGAAACTTACATTTTGGATAGGTACATTGCTCCTCCCAGGAAGCGACCTGTATTCAACCTTCCTCAGTGCTGCTGAGGTTTGTGCCCACCTGTATGTTGCAACAGTGACATCCAGTGGCTCCTTCACTAAAGCGCATTTTCAGGGGGGAAAAATACTTAAAATGCTCATGTCTCCAGCACTTTCATAACTTTTTGAAAAGGATAGAGTGGACAAAAGAGCTTGTGTGTTAACAAATGATCCGCGCCTCACCCTGTCTCTTCATGACATTTACTTTTATGAAGTTGAATTTCAACACATACACTTAACCTGGAAGTAAAGTCACACAACAGGAAGTTACTGGATCCATCATTTATGTAGAAACATTTAGATTTGTTAGTAAGCCATTTTACTTCTTAATCTTTTTTTAATTTGTGTGCATGTGTGTGCCTACTCGTGTGTCTACGATGGGTGCGTGGGTGCCCTGGATGGGCAGAAGAGGGTCTGTCAGTTGAGAACTGTCCAGTGTTGATGTTCGAAATCAAACCCCAACTCCTCTGCAAAGGCAGAAAGTGTCCTTAATTACTGATCCATCTCTCCAGCCTCCATAAACCACTTTGTTAATAACTTGCTGTTAAAATTTGAAGCATATATGTGTGATCTGTTATTTACTGTTTTTTTTTTCAACTTAAGTCTCCAATATACATGTATATGGTTCCAAACTTTAGATTTCATGTTGTAATACTGCTTGTATTTAAAATAAAAAAGGCAGGACATTTAGTGGGGGTTCACTGGCAGTGGAGAAAGAACACAGTTTGCTGAGTGCCACTGACACTAAGCCCAAGCCACAGCTGGCATTCTAAAAGTACTATCTCTTGTTTTTTGCAGCATGCATATTTTAAGTGTAAACATTTGCCTCAGGAAGAAATTCACTGCATGTTGCTTCTTCCTGTTCAACAAACTGAAGTTCAAACCATAGGACACACACTTTCGTACTGGCCCTCACCCAAATCATGGCTGTGTATATGATATTGTGTGGGGCTAAGCCAATGTCAGATTTCATTTTTAAAACTTTTGTATTAAAGTTGTAGCAAATCATAAGAATGCAATCACAAGCAAGAGGGTCTCCTGTTAAACAGATGAACGAGTAACATAATCATGTGTGGTGCCTCTCCAATGTTGATGAAACCAAGATCTTACAGAATATCCAGTTTTGCCACCTGGTATCAATACAGAGTGTACAGAAAGGGAAAGACTACAAAAACATTATGGCCATCTTGAATTACTATTGTAACCCAAGTCATCTGTTTCTGCTTTTACTCTTCAGAAATCACCTTTGCTTTCATAAAACTTGGCTCACAGCCCCTGTCCACACCCCTCAGGCCAAGCACTGTTCCTTTATAGTTCCCCCACTTCCTACCGCAGATGGCCTTGCAGGGCTGACATTTATTAGCAAGCATCATCACATGAGCCTCTACAGCATCCCTCTCCTCTGCACCTGCTCTTCTTCATTCTTCTTCAGCTGCATAAGAATGGGCTACATACAGGTGCAGGCTCTCTCCCACAGTCCTGCTGCTCAGTCCAAAGCAAGCACTTGATGGTCTGGAGTCACATAGTCTCACTTTCCCATGAGATGTGTTCAACCACTATCCTCACGTCTCCCTTCCATGCCACCTCCTAAGCACCAGGCTTTCTCACATAAATGACTGCTTAAAGTGACTTACTGAAACAAAAGATAATTCTTCAAATAGAGAATTCTACCAATAAAATATTCTTCCTCTTACATTCCTATGATGTACACACCTATATACATGTATATCAAGACATGTTGCTATGACAAATATGTACAAGTTGTCATTCTCAAATAAAAGAAATGTATTTACTTATACTGGGCTGCCTGCCAGGAATTAAATTTTACCTCTTCAATGGCAAGGCATAGTCTGGGTAGTAAGAGAGAGTCACTCTAGAGCAGGACTTCTGAGTTTTAGCATGCATGGTTACAGAGGTTGCAGCTGGGACTTTTCCCACTAGTGCATCTGGTTTCATGTAGAGGTCTTTGATTCACTTGTAGGTTTGTGCAGGATGATAAATTGGATCTATTTGCATTTTTCTACATGCAAATATCCAATTAGACCAGCACCATTTGTTGAAAATGCTTTTTTTTTTTTTCATTGTGTGATTTTGCCTTGTCAAAAATCTAGCATCCATAGGTGTGTGATTTTATTTCAGGGTCTTTATTTCAATTCCATTGATCAACTTGCCTGTTCCTATATCAATACCATGCAGTTTTTATTACTATTTCTCTGTAGTACAACTTGAAATCAGGGATGGTGATATCTCTAAATCTTCTTTTATTATACAAGCTTCTTTTCGTTGTCTTATTTTTTGTTGTTGTTTTACCATATGAAGTTCAGAATTTTTCTTTCAAGTTCTGTAAAGAAATGTGTTGGAAATTGATAGGGATTACACTGAATCTGTAGACTGCTTTTGGTAAGATGGCTGTTTTTACTGTTAATCATACTGATCCATGATCATAGATCTTCCATCTGCAAATGTCTTCTTCAATTTCTTTTTTCAGAGACTTGAAGTTCTTGTCATACAGGTTTTTCACTTGTGTGGTTAGAGTTACACCATTTTATATTATTTGTGGTTATTGTGGAGGGGTTTGTTTCCTTAATTGCTTTCTCAGCACGGTTAGTGGAAGTGCTTTAAGTTTCTCTCAATCTAGTTTGATGTTGGCTATTGGCTTGTTAGGTATTTCCTTTATTGTGTTTAAGTATGGGCCTTGTAATCCTGATCTCTCCAAGACTTTTAACATGATAGGGTGTTGGAAATTGTCAAAGGTTTTTCCAGGATCTAATGATATGGTCATGTGGGGCTTTTTCTTTCAGTTTATTTATATGGTGGATTATGTTGATGGATTTTCATGTATTGAATCATCCCTGTATCCCTAGGATAATGCCTACTTGGTCATGATGGATGATTTCTTTGTTGTGTTCTTGGATTCAGTTTGCAAGTATTTTATTGAGTGTTTTTGCATCAATGTTCATAAAGGAGATTGGTCTGAAAATCTCTTTCTTTGTTGAATCTTTGTGTGGTTTAGGTATCAAGGTGACTGAGGCCTCCTAGAATGAGTTTAGCAGTGTTCCTTCTGTTTCTATTCTATTGAATAGTTTGAGGAGTATTAGGATTAGCTCTTCTTTGAAAGTCTACTAGATTTCTGTGTTAAGTCATCTGGCCCTGGCATTAGGGGTGGGTGGGGGTGGATGGGAGACGTTTAATGTTTGCTTCTTTCTTTAGGGGTTATAGGACTATTTAAATAGTTTACCTGATCTTGATTTAACTTTGATAAAAAAAAATCATCCATTTCATTAAAATTTTCCAATTTTGTGGACTATAGGCTTTTTGAAGTAAGACCTAATGATTTTTTAATTTTCTCAGTCTGTTATGTCTACCTTTTAATCTCTGGTTTTGTTTATTGGGATACTGTCTCTCTGCCTTTTAGTTAGTTAGACTAAGGGTTTGTCTGTCTTGTTGATTTCCTCAAAGAACCAGGTCTTGGTTCTGTTGATTCTTTGTATTATTCTGTTTCTAATTCACTTATTTTGGTCCTGAGTTTGATTATTTATGCCATCTACTCCTGGGTGTTTTTGCTTCTTTATATTCTAGAGCTTTCAGGTGTGCTGTTAAGTTTTTAGTATGAGATCTCTCATATTTCTTTATGGGGGCACTTAGTGCTTTAAAATGTCCTTTTACCACTGCTTTCATTGTGTCCCATGAGTTTGCCTTCATTTTCATTGAATTCTAGGAAGTCTTATTTCTTTTGTCATTTCTTTGTTGATCCAGTAGTCAGTAAGTAGAGAATTATTCAGTTTACATGTGTTTGTAGGCTTTCTCTTGTTTCTGTTGTCGTTGAAGTTCAATTTTAATCCATGATGATATGAAAAGATTCAAGGGGTTATTTCAATCTTCTTGTATTTGTTGAGACTTCTTTTGTGACCGAGTATATGGTCAACTATGGAGAATGTTTCATAATATACTGAGAAGAAAGTGTATTCTTTTGTGTTTAGATGAAATATTCTGCTGATATCTGTTAGGTCCATTTGATTCATAACATCAATTAGTTTCATGATTTGTCTGTTCAGTTTCTGTCTCAATAACCTCCCCGTTGGTGAGAGTGGGATATTGAAGTCTCTCACTATTAATATGTGGAGAACTATGTGTGATTTAAGCTTTAGTAATGTTTCTTTTACAAATGCGGGTACCCTTACATTTGGAGCATAAGATTCAGATTAAGGTTGTCATCTTGGTAAATTATTCCTTTGATGAGTTTCAAGTGTCCTTCCCCATCCCTTTTGATTATTTTGGTTGAACATCTATTTTATTAGATATTAGAGTGACTACACCAGCTTGTTTCTTCGGTCTGTTTGCTTCAAAAAACTTTTTCTAGCCCTTTACTCTGAGATAGTGCCTGTCTTTGTTGCTGAGGTGTATTTCTTGTACGCAGTAGAATGATGGATCCTGTTTATGCATTGACTCTGTTAGTCTGTGTCTTTTTATTAGTGAATTGAGTCCATTGACATTGATGTTGAGAAATATTAATGACAAATGATTGTTAATTCCTGTTATCTTGATGTTGGTGGTGTTAATGTGTGTGTGTGTGTGTGTGTGTGTGTGTGTTTCTCTTCTTTTGGTTTTGCTGTAAAATTATCTATTTCTTGTGTTTTTGTGGGTGTTGTTACCCTCCCTTGTTGCATTTTTCTTTATAGTGTCTTCTGTAGGGCTGTAGGGCTGGATTAGTAGAAAGATATTGTTTAAATTTAGTTTTGTCATGTAATATCTTGGTTTCTCTATGTATGGTGATTGATAGTTTCACTGGATATGGTAGTCTGGGATGACATCTCTGGTCTTTTAGGATCTGCAAGACATTTTTTCCAGGCTCTTCTGGCTTCTAGAGTCTCTGTCCAGAAATCAGGTGTAATTCTGATAGGTCTGCTTTTATATATTACTTGGCCATTTTCCCTTTGTCTTCTTTTAATATTCTTTCTTTGTTATGTATATTTAGTGTTTTATTATGTGGCAGGCAGATATTCTTTTCTGGTCCAATCTATTTGGCATTCTGTAAGCTTCTTGTACTTTATATCCATCCCTTTCTTTGGGTTAGGGAAATTTTCTTCTATAATTTCTTGAAGATATTTTCTGGGCCTTTGATCATGAAGTCTTCTCCTTCTTCTATTCCTATTGTTCTTAGGTTTGGTATTTCTATAGTGTCCCCAATTTCTTGGATGTCTTATGATAGAGACGTTTTAGATTTGGCATTTTCTTTGACTGATGTGTCAGTTTCTTCTATCATATCTTCTACACCTCAGATTCTCTCTTTCATCTCCAGTATTCATGTTGGTGATGCTTGTGTCTGTAGTTCCAGTTCTCTTTCCTAGGTTTTCCATCTCTAGGGTTGCCTCTGTCTGTGTTTTCTTTATTCTTTCTATTTTCATTTTCAAGGCTTGAACAGTTTTATTCATTTCCTTCACCTGATTATTTTATTTTCCTATATTTCCTTAGGGGATTTATTTCCCTTTAAAGACCTCTATTATCTCCATAAGATGAGATTCAAGGTCATTGTCTTGCTCTTCAGGTGTGTTGGGATATCCAGAGCTTACTGTAGTAAGAGAACTGGGTTCTGATGTTGCCATACTGTCCCAGTTTTTGTTGACTGTGTTTTTGCACTGGCCTTTAGCCATCTGGTTGTTGGTATTGAGTGACCTGGTGGTAGCAGGCCTCTGGGACTGCAAGTACAGCCAGTAGTCCCTAATGGCAGCAGGCATCTGGTTGTTCTGGGTGGCAGCAGGCCTCCAGGGAAGCAGGTAGAGTTGGTTTGCTGAGGTGGCCTCAAGTCTCCAAGGAGGCAAGCAAGGTTAAGGCCCAGGGAATAGAGTACAAATTCTGGATTGCATGTAGAGGTGTGGACTAGAACATAGAGCACCGAGAGGACAGGGAAGAATTCAAGGTTGCTAGGCTTGCCAGAGGCCCAGCAAGCAGGGGATTGGGGTGTGGATATCTCACCTGGTTGTCCCAGGTAGCAGCAGCCCTCCAGGCAGGCAGGCAGGCAGAGCTGTGGCCTGGGGAGTAGCGTGCATATCCAGGATTGCATGTAGAGGTATAGACTGGAAGATGGAGTCCAGAGGGGACAAGGCAGTTCTCACAGCTCCTGGGCTTTCAGGGAGCCCAGCAGGCAGGAGATTGGGGAGTGGCTATCTGATCTGGTTGTTCTGGATGGCAGCAGGCCTCCTGGGAAGGAATAGCTGTGGTCTAGGAAGTGGGGTGCATAACCAGGGTTCAGTATAAAAATTCTTTTTGTTTGTTTGTTTGTTTGTTTGTTTTGTTTTGTTTTTTGAGGCAGGGTTTCTCTGTGTTGCCCTGGCTATCCTGGAACTCACTCTGTAGACCAGGCTGGCCTCAAACTCAGAAATCTGCCTGCCTCTGCCTCCCAAGTGCTGGGATTAAAGGCATGCGCCACATTTTTAAACACAAAAAATACTATCTCCCTTTTGTGTGTCTTTCTTATAATAAAAATTATACACACAACACAGTTTTCAATTTGTTTGACATTATTAGCCTTTTCCCCATTACTTTCATAAGTTTAGATGAAAAGTCAACAAATTACAGCCTACATGTGAAATCTTAGTCATTCTGGTCTACAAAGTAATGTTTCCTTATTCCATTTTTATATACATGTGTCATTGCACATTACTCATAGTCTACCCATTATGTTCCCCTTTCCTTCCTTCCAATGTCACTAACCAAATATAACTCTACCTTTTCCTGTTGAATATATACTATTTCGTGTCATTATATATGAATCCAAACCTGAATACCTTTCTTCTCTCCATTTACCTTTCATCCTTCCATCCCTTTAGATTCTTTCCTTCCCCTTCTTCCCCTCCACAGTCCACTTCTACTTTTTGTCTTAAATACACATACTTTTAAATCTAGATTCTGTTTATGAGAGAGCATAAAGTAGTTATCTTTTAAAGTCTTTGGCATTTAACCTTCTGAGTAAACTTTTAGTGTGATACAGACACGCTCATTGTTTCAGTACTGCCATTGTTGGTGGAGAGGTGCAGAAGTCTGATAACTGTGACAAAGATTTGATGGTCCTCAGTCTTAACATATCTACTGTCTATTCACAGAATAATGCTTCACAGAAAAATGCTTCTGATACATTCTGTTCTCCTCCCTCCCTCCCCACATGGCAACCTTGTTTTCATTGTCAGATTGATACCATAAGTGCCAAAATGTCCTCTTGGTTAATAAAATACCCCTTCCTCTAATACTTTTATGATCTCCATTTCTGCCATAAAATGCTCAATTACATGTACTTTGGTTAAAATTTGAGGAAGTGGGAGATTAAGCCAGGGTAGCCAGGCCTTGCTGTTGGTGAGGAGCTACACAGTTTCTTCCTGTCCCCTAAAGAACCCAGGCCTGCATCATGGACTTTCAGCACCGACCTGGAGGCAAAACTGGGAATGGGGGAGTAGTCTCCCCCTCCGAGAGCAACCGACCGAAGAGAGCACCTGCAGCAACTGGCCCTGGAAACCATCGACATCAACAAGGACCTGTATTTTATGAAGAACCACCTGGGATCCTATGAGTGCAAATTCTGCCTGGCTGCATAACAATAAGGGGAGCTACCTGGCCCATACCCAAGGGAAGAAACATCAGATTAACTTGGCCCGGTGAGCTGCCAAGGAGGCCAAAGAAGCCCTCACCCAGCCTGTACCAGAGAAGGTCAAGGTGGAGGTGAGGAAGTTTGTGAAGATTGGCCACCCTGGCTAAAAAGTGACCAAGCAGAGGGACACAGAGATGGGACAACAGAGCCTGCTGCTCCAGATTGACTACCCTGAGATTGCAGAGGGCATCATGCCACGCCACCGCTTCATGTCTGACTATGAGCAGAGGATCGAGCCCTCTGACCGCAGCTGGTAGTACCTGCTCATGGCTGCTGAGCCCTACGAGTTGCTGAGCGGAGAGATTGACAAGGCTGAGGGCAAGTTTTGGACCCACTGGAACTGAGAGACCAAGCAGTTTTTACTTCAGTTCCATTTTAAGGTGGAGAAGCCTCCGGCCACTCCCAGCCTTCCAGCAGGACCCCCAGGCGTCAAGCAGCCCCTCCCCCACTTATGGACTGCCTCCTCGCCCACCTCTCCCTGATGCCTTGCCCCCACCTCCACCTGGTGGCCTGCCTCTCCTTCCTATGCCCCCCACTGGGCCTGCTCCCTCTGGGCCCCCTGGACCTCCTCAAATGCACCCCCAGCCCCAGATGTATACCCACAGACATCTGTGGTACCTCCCCCAGCCCCTGGAGTGCACCCACCAACTCCAGGTATGTACCCACTAGCTCCAGGTGTGCATCTGCCAGCCCCAGGGGTCCACCCTCCTCCTTTAGCTGGAGTTCATCCTCAGGCTCCAGGGGTACACCCACCTGCTCCTGCAGTCCACCCTAAAGCCCCTGGCATACACCCCCAGCCCCTGGGATCCACCCTCAGGCATCAGGGGCACACCCCCAGCCTCCTCCTGGAGTCCATCCTCAGTCTCCAGGGATTCACTCCTCAAATCCTGGAGTGCACCCTGCTCCTATGCCCCCCCCCATGCTAAGGCCCCCACTTCCCCTCAGATGGCCCTGGGAACATGCCTCCCCCTCCCCCAGGCAACTGAGCAGTCCCCCGTGGTATGTGTAATCTTTTCCCATAGCCAGTCCTTGGAAGATTTTCTATTTTGTCCTGTCCGGAGCCTATTAAACAGCCTTCCCCATGTCAAAAAAAAATTTTTTTTGAAGAAGTAGACAACATGATTTTATAGTAACTCTTTACTATTAGGTTCAATCTACCTGAAGAAGAGCTTAAACTTCTTATAGCAGATGGAGACCATCAAAGAAAGCCACAACTAGACTCAATACAATGATTAACGAATCAAAATGAAACCATTTCCCAGTGGATACTTCTGTATCTCAGCTCCAGCATCTATGGCTCAGGAATCATCAAAGAGGAAGCAGAAAGATCATAAGAGACAGAATATGAGGAAATTTGCAATGAAACAACAGAGAAGCTAATGTAGACAGGGGAAATTTTCATGGAGTCCCACCTGTAAACAAAGAACTACAGATAACTATTGATTACAGGAAGAAGAAAATTACTCGATCCCACAGATGAGCCGCCTTATCAGTTGTCTAATAATATATGGTCAGCCTTGAAACCATACACCTACACACAACAAAAACAGACTCCACAGTTATCTATATTTGTATAAACACATTTACATACATGTGAATATATGAACATGCTTTTATGCATATTTTTGTATATGGAAATCCCCAGAGGTATTTGCACAGTTTTATAGTGATTATCTCAGGGTAGTGAGTATTTCAATTTTATTTTTGTTACCTGTGTTTAAACTTTTCTATAACAACATTTACTCTAAAAATAAAAAATACAATTACGATTCAGAACTTGAATCGTAAGTGAGGCAATTACTTAGAGATTCTAAGTTTTTAAATTATAAAAACTTGAAATATGCATTTACAAAGACTTGTTAATTTAATCTTATAAAACAAAACATTAAATATAGGGCTAGACCACTGGCACCAATTCTTGCCCCATCACCTACCCCTGCTTGCCATGCTTCCACCCCAGCAGATAACCTCTGCTCAGGTGCAGGCCATGCCCATCAGAAGAACAGAGATCCCCTGCTAGACCAAAAGCCAAACTAGCTGTCAGAAGTACAGACCCCCAACTCTGACAGAAGCTCCCTGATGGACCAGAAATATATACCACAAAGACCAAAAGACCAAAGAGGACACAGAAACCAAGGAAAAGAATACTCAACAAACAAAGACAACTTTAGAAATTGGCACCTAGATATATATTCATCTCAAATCCAGATGTCTAGACACTGGTATAAGAACACAATCAACAGCAGACAGGTGAATATGGCACCATCTGATCCTAGCTATCCTGGACAGCAACCCGTAAATATTCCAATACAGCTGAAGCACACACACACACAAAATGACCTTAAAACCAAATTTATGATGATAGAGGTCCTTAAAAAGTCTATAAAAACACAAACAACAATTTCAGAAGATGAATAAGTCTCTTAATAAAATTCAGGAAAACACAAACCACCAATGTATGGAAATGAATAAATCCCTAAAGAGAGCCAGAAACAAACAATGAAACAGGTAAAGAAATGAATAAAACTGTTCAAGACCTGAAAATGAAAAGAGAAGCAATAAATAAAACATAATGTAAGGGAATTCTGAAAGTGAAAGATTTCGGAAGTTGAACAGGAACTATAGAGGCAAATTTGCCCAACAGAATATAAGAGAGAAGAGAGAATCTCAGGCACTGCAGATACTATAGAATGAATAGATACACAGATAAAAGAAAATGTTAAATCTAAGAAACTCCTGACACAAAACAGAAAATCTGAGACATGGTAAAAAGACCAAAACTTGGCATAATAAGAATAAAAGATAAAGAAGAATCCCAGTGAAAAGCCCAGAAAATATTTTTAACAAAATCACACACAAAAAATTGTTCCCAGCCTTAAAAAAAAAAAGATGCCTCGAAGGGTACTAGAAGCTTACTGAACACTAAATATATTAGATGAGAAAATAAACTCCTCTCAGCATATAATAAACAAAACACTGAACATACAAAACAAATAAAAATATTAAAAGCTGCAAGAGAAAAAAACCGAAATAATATATAAAGGCAGACTTCTTAGAATAACACCTGACTTCTCAACTGAGACACAAGAAGCCAGAAAGGTCTAGGCAGATGTTTTACATACCCTTAAGAGACCACAGATGCCAGCCCAGACTACTATACCCAGCAAAACTTTCAATTATCATAGATGGAGAAAACAAGATATTCCATGATAAAGTTAAATTTAAACAATATCTATCCTTAAATCCAGCCCTATAGAAGGTACTAGAAGGAAATCTCTAACCCAAAGAGGTTATCTACACCTATGAAAACACAGGAAATAATGTCATACCAGCAAAACCAAGAGAAAGGAAGTACACACACACACACACACACACACACACACACACACGAGCGCCACACAGCACAATAACAGGAATTAAGGTTCATTGTTCATTAATATCTCTCAATGTCAACAGACTCAGTTCCCCACTAAAAAGACAGGGCTAACAGAATGGAAACAAAACCAGAATACAAGCTTCTGCTGCATACAAGAAACACAACACACCACCAAAGATAGGCATTACATCAGATAGTTTACAATTTAGTCAACTTACTCTAATTTGCTTCAACAGCCCAGAGACAACAACAGGACCCAGTTGGTAACTACTGGCAAACTCCTTTCTGAGTCCAGAATATGCAAGAATATGTAGTAGCTCCTGATACAAACTATCTTTGCATACAAACTATCAAATTGTTCTGCTAAAATATGGTGTTCAATGTATAGCAATGATCCCTCAAATGGAACTATGGGAGATTCAAATATTATTTTTTATTTTGTGTGTTGCTATGCTTTATATAATGAACCAACTAAATGCTCATGGTATTTCAGGAGTACTTTTCTTCTCAGACAAGACAAGATAGATGATAGATAGATAGATAGATAGATAGATAGACAGACAGACAGTAGACAGACAGGCAGGCAGATAGATAGGTGGTGTTATTATTTAGGATTTGATAGTATTCTCTCATTTAAAAGCAAATGACTTGTAAACATATGCATATTTAAGTATTAAAGAAATACAGTAGAATGTTTAAGATCTGTGTCTCTCATACAAATAACCTAAATTTCCTGTCACCAATAAATATATATTTATGAATATGCACCCAGCATTAAATGTCTCATCCCCTTACTTACAGTAGCAACACACTTCTGCCATCTTACTAATGCCTTTTTTCACTACAGAGATAAGAAATGGCATTGAAAGCCAGGTGTGGTAATGCATGCCTGTAATTCCAGCACTGGGGATGCAGAGGCAGGTGGATCTCTGAGTTCAAGGCCAGCCTGGGACACAGAGCTACTTCTAGGAGAGTCTGGGTGACACAGAGAAACCCTTCATCAAAGATTCAAAGACAGAAAAAGAAAAAGAAAAAAGTAATAAACGGCATTACATTTAGAAATTTAGCATCTCACATATAACCCCATGGTAAGAACTTCTATCAAGCGCTCTCATTTTCCTGTGCAACATTAACCAACCCCTCTTTCCTTTGAACACACTGTTCTTTATCTCAAGATAATGGCTAACTGCCTGCCATTGCTTAGCTTTCAAGCCACTTAGATATACACTGCAAAACAAAAAAGTTAAAATTGTAGGCACATTTTCTAATGAATTTGTAGTAATAGTTCATTAATTTACATGCCCTTGAAACAAAATCTGTGCAGCACAGAAGCCCTCCTGCACTTGACCCAAGCAGCTTTGAAAGTGCAGTCTGCAAAGAAAGGTCACAGCACAAAGAACAGCCAGCTGGAATGGATGTAGCATTGTGATGCTGTCCCCCTAGCTATACAGAGTGGCTGCAAAGTGAGCAATTGTTTCAGCATGCAGACCTTCTCTTTGATAAAATATTCAAAGTAACATAGTTCATTTTCTTACTTAGTAATCATTTGAGGCTGTGATAGCTTAAATAAGAATGTCCCCACAGGCTCACAGATTTGAACACTTGGTTTCCAGGAACTATTTGAAAAGATTAGGAGGGGTGGCCTTGTTGGAGTAGGTATGACCTTTTGTAGAGGAAGTATGTCATTGAGGGGGGGGGTGGCACGTAGCTTTGAGGTTTCAAAGCCAAAGCTCTCTCCGGGTCCAGTTGCTTCTCTTCCTACTGCCTGTGGATCTAGATGTAAAACTCTCAGCTACCATATCTGTCTACATACCACCACACTCCCTGACATGAGGATAATGGACTAAAACCTCTGAAACTGTAACACCCCAACTATATGCTT
Source organism: Rhynchomys soricoides (assembly GCA_019843965.1). Taxonomy (NCBI): domain Eukaryota; kingdom Metazoa; phylum Chordata; class Mammalia; order Rodentia; family Muridae; genus Rhynchomys; species Rhynchomys soricoides. Next base: position 8,400,890 of record JADRCH010000077.1, read on the forward strand.
TTCTTATAAGACTTGCTGTCTTCATGTAGTCATGGTGTCTTTTCAGAGTAATATATCACTGACTAAGACATAGGCTTTAATCAGACATCAGGCCTGAATTGATTATCATTCTAATTGTTGTGACCAAATGCCTGGCAAGAAGTAGATTAAGGAATGCAGCTTAGAGTTTGAAGGTATATCACGATGGGAAAGGCATGGCAGCAGGAACATGGGGAGGCATATGAGATCCTATCTACAGAGGGAGATGAAGGCTACTACTCAGCTCACTTTCTATTTCCATCCCAGCATCCAAGATCATAGAGAATTAAGACATGCACATTCAAGACGGTCTTCCTTCTCAGTAAAAACTTGCAGAAAATGCCCTCAGATGTTCCAAAGGACTGTTTCCTATGTGATCCTAAACCCAGTCAAGTTGACACTGAATAGTAACCAAAACAACTGTGATCCTTGTCAATCAAATGACCGTTTGAATCATAACAGCACACCCTTGCCCCATATAGTATCATTCTCATCTCATAAGGCAAAAAGTTCATCTAAAAAACTCCTCATAGTCTTTAACAGTCCCAACTCTGTTCAAAAGTCCAAGTCTTTTATGAGGCTCAAGACAAATGGAGTCTTTGTAAAATAAAAATAAAAAAAATCTAGTTATATATTTCCAGTATACAACAGCACAGATTACAAATGGGAACTAGCAAGGGAAGAAGACTAGATCAAACAAGACTAAAACCCAACAGGGCAAACCCCAAATTTTGCAGCTGCATATCCTGCGCCCAGTGCACTTGGAAGCATCATGTGGGATTTAAAAGCCATAGGTAGCCCAACCTCTCCCGTTCTGTGGCCTGAGCCTCTTTCATGGGCTGACTTTACTCCCTACCTGGAGCATCCTCAGCAAATGTCCCAGTCATACCATCTCTGGTATCCCCTGGTCTCCACTGAAACTTGAGCATCACTTTCACACTACTCATGGGCTCTGTAGCAATAAAGAGCTCCAGAAGCTGATCTACCTGCTGACCTCAGGCTCAGTGCAATCAAACTTCAGGTTAATTACATAAACTGATGACAGGACCACTCTATGATATGGATAAGGGATAGGTTTTTTTTTTTTTTTTGTAGATATATGTAGATATGTGTGTGTGTGTGTGTGTGTGTGTGTGAGAGAGAGAGAGAGAGAGAGAGAGAGAGAGAGAGAGAGAGAGAGAAAGAGAGAGAGAGCATCCACTAGCATCAGGAAAAGTCTACAGGAGAGAGACAAAGAAATAGACTAAATATGGCCAGCAGCCTGGACCTGGCCATGAGAAAAGCAGAAGCAGAGTGCAGGGAGAGGGAGAGAGGGGGAGAGGGAGACAACCTATGAAAACAAAATAAAAAACTGATACATAAGCAAAAGATCTGTAAGGGTTTTAAAAACGAAATGCCCAAAGCACGGAGACAAAATAACAGCTTCCAAAAGTACCTTTGAGTTAGTTTTCTATTAGCCATGTACAGCTGAACATGGGTGCTAAGCAGAGAAAAGAAACATAAATGGAAGAAAATACCTATAACCTCCTAACATTATGTCTATCTGCCTGTGCAGGGGTGTGTGTGTGTGTGTGTGTGTGTGTGTGTGTGTGAGAGAGAGAGAGAGAGAGAGAGAGAGAGAGACAGAGACAGAGACAGAGAGAGAGACACAGAGAGAGAGACAGAGACAGAGAGAGAGAGAGACAGAGAGAGCGCATCCCTCTATTTTACCCGTTTACAGGGGTGTGTGTGTGTGTGTGTGAGAGAGAGAGAGAGAGAGAGAGAGACAGAGAGAGAGACAGAGACAGAGAGAGAGAGAGACAGAGAGAGCGCATCCCTCTATTTTACCCGTTTACAGGGGTGTGTGTGTGTGAGAGAGAGAGAGACAGAGACAGAGACAGAGACAGAGACAGAGACAGAGACAGATAGAGACAGACAGAGACAGACAGAGACAGACAGAGACAGAGAAAGAGCGCATCCCTCTATTTTACCCGTTTACAGGGGTGTGTGTGTGTGTGTGAGAGAGAGAGAGAGAGAGACAGAGACAGAGACAGAGAGACAGAGACACAAAGACAGACAGAGACAGACAGAGACAGAGAGAGACAGAGACAGAGCGCATCCCTCTATTTTACCCGTTTACATGTACAAACTGTCGATAATTTAAAGGCAATGCTTCAATGTGTTGACTAGGTGCCATTAACATTTTCCTGCTCAAAGATGTCACTCCTAAAAAGACCCTCTTCTGTTGCCATTAACGTTTCTTCCTCCAGTGACTCCTTTTCTTGTGAGCGTAGGAACGGACGCCATTGCTCTGCTCTTGCTGCTACGTTTTTGTCTCCCGTTTTCCTAGCCCTCTCACCTGCACACCATTGCACACCGTCCTTTGCCACAACGGTCCTAATGTGCAGTTCTCTGTAAACAGGAACTCTGAGTCTGCACCCATTCTCTCAATTCTCAGCAACCAGAGCCAAACGCTTTAATCGAGAGGAAATATTCCTTTCGAACACGGTTGCTGCATTCAGTGTGCATTGAGTCCTCACTTTGGTGCAGCAGCAGCTGAAGCACTCACTTTCTGAGGCACATGGATCACAGGGCTCCAGGACATCACATGGAACCAGTTCTCTGTATTGCTTAGTTTTTGTCTGCTATTTCCTTCTCACTTCTGTGTTCTAAACACTGAGGTGCTGTAAGACTTATTTCTCTGGCTTATTATCCGTAGATACATAAATTATTTACTTAGTAACTTTATCCCAATCCATAGCTTTGAATGCAATGCATATACTCATGAATCCCAAATGTATATTTATATTCTGGACCTCTCCTTGAATTTTTGTTTTCAATTTTCACTGTATGTATCACTACCCAGTGTACATAAGGACATTTTCAACAAGGTATATTGTATATAAACAAACCTTCCCCAAAGACACTATCCAGTCCATTCTCATCCCTCCATTAGTCTGTTTTGTTACTTTAGATAGTTTCTATTTTCATGCCATGCCATACATGGTTTTATGTAACACTATGAAATCTTTCAATAATAAAGTATAAGACAAAACAAAAATAACACATTAGAGTTGGGCAAGACAAATGAACATAAGGAAAAGACCTGAAGAAAAGGCACAAGAATCAGAGACACATTCATTAACACACTGGTAAATCCCATAAAAACATTAAACTGGAAGCCATTATAAACACCCAGAGGACCTAGTGCAGACCTGTGCAGGCCCTGTGCATGCTACCTGTGTTTCTGTGTAACAGTATAAAATCTTGGTGGTATAAAATCTTAGAAACACAAGCGACAGAAAATATTATTCTTCTTTCTGAGACTGGCTTATTTTTCTTCATGTCTTCAGTTGATCTCAATTTCCTGCAAATAACAAAACTTCATTCTTCTTTGTGATTGAAAAAACCCATTGGGCATATATATGTGTGTGTGTGTGTGCTTTGTGTGTGTGTGTGTGTCCATTTTCTTCACCCATTCCTCTGTTTTAGACATGTAGCTCCATTCCACACCATAGCTATTGTGAATAGTGCTGCAGTAGGCTTTAATGTGAACATCTTTTTGCGATATGTTGACTTGGGGTCCTTGGAGTAAATACCTAGGGATGACATAGCTGGATCATTGGTAGACTAATTTTTAGTTGCTCCCAGGGACCTCCATATTGATTGCCATAGTAGCTCTACTCGGTGTTCTCACCACAGTGGTGCGTTTTTCTCCACATATTTGCCAGCATTTGCTGTTCTTTGTTTTCTTTTTGTTGCTCTTCTTCTTTGTTTTCTTAGTTACTCCCACACTGAGATGAGAGAGAGACAAATGTAATTTGTTTCGTTGTTCATTTCATCTCATTGTCCCATTCACCAATGGCATTGTTTGAGTTCTTGTTCTTCAAATTTTGGTGTTTGTTTTGTCTTCTAGATATTATACATACATGTATAATAAATTAATTTAAAATATAAAAATAGTCACATGTCCCTCCCTCCTTGGTGGAAATTTGACTCATAATTTTGATTTTTATCTTCCTTAATAACCAATGTTGAATATCTTTTCATATTCTTATTTGTTGTTCATACAATTTACTTAATAAAATGTCTACAAATTTTTCAAAACCTATTTCTGCTACCAGGTGTTTATCATTTATATTGAACTATGCATTCTTTTTATTTCAGAGGCATGTCTAAGGTCAGATATGTTTTTCCAAAATATTTTACTTTTGTGAATTTCTGTTTTTGTAGTACCATATTTTGCAGGACAAATATTCTCAACCTAAATTAACCATTTTTATCATCATTTCCCCTGTGATTCATTTACAAGGTAATCCCTAAGAAGTATCAAGGTTACAAAAATACTGCCTATCTTTTATTCTGTAACAATTAATTTGAGATGAGAAAATTCTAGTTCCAAAGTAATAGCACATCTCAAACCAGATGTTCTCACTGTTGTAAGTAAAAGAATCTTCTGATCCTGGTTACAATCTCTTGTTGTCATTGTCATTGTCATTGTTGTTGTTGGTTGGTTGGTTGGTTGGTTGGTTGGTTTTTCTGCTGCCAGAGACTGCAATTGTGTCAGCATAGGCTGAGATCCAGAAAAGAGCATTTTGCAAGCATCTGGGCTGTTCTAAGTGTATAATTAAAGAGTCAAAATTCAGACAGCAGTTCCAAGTTCAGACTGCTCTCACTGATCTTCTGCTTCCCCAACATCATCTTCGGCATCTTCATATTCAGTATGCATAACTGCAAAGCTCAAAGATCTGGACACAACCGACCACTAACCAATGAAAGTACCTGAAGAAGAAGATAACTTCGGTCTGTTCAGGACATGCATCCTCTTTGCCCTCTAGACTGTACAATACCCCACCTATTTAAACTGGATTCAGCGCTCTAAGTCATCTAGTGGTGCTGTAACAGCAGGATGTGGGCAGATTAATAAAACTACTCCATCATTTTGTGTGAGGCCTGACTGAGCATGTGTGGACTTTAGCAGAACCAGTCCCCACAAACTTCAAGAGATGAATGAACATTCGTTTGAGTTAAATTGTAAATATCCTATCCAGCATATATGTATTGTTAGTTCAAAATGAAAAGTGGCCAAATTTTCCTCCAATGAAAACTTGGGAAGATAAAAGGGAAAGTGCAACCCTCAGCACAACTACTTTAATGGGTCGTGGGCTCTGAGAACCCTTTTGATTAGGAAACAGTAGCATGGGAAAGCATGGCTTGCCGGGGATTTGGGTACTTTTCACAGGAACTTGCTATTTGGTTGTTTCCTTTCTTGCTTGCTTCTTAAATATTGCACAGCCACCGAGCATAACCTTTATGAATGTCAGCCACATGAGCTTGTGTTTTATTTCAAGAGCTCACAAGAAGCCTCTCTCTTGCTATTCTCTTCCCCAGATAAGCTGTTCAGTTCAAGACTGGAAAGAAGCGACTCATCCATCATGAGAACGATCTTCTAAAAGACTACAGAGAAATGCCCAAAGGTGAACAAAGGGAACAGCAGCTGGCCAGACTAAAACAGACCTTCTCAAATGGCCTCTTCCCAGTACTCCTGTGAGCAGACATGGCTCTGTACTATGAAAAGCAAGCAACATAGTGCTCGAATTTTCTGTTTTCCTTGTGCCTCTGGTACATTCTCAACAGTGGTTGCAATCACTCTTAGTGGTTTGGGAGCCTGAGGAAAGGCTGCACATCCTAAGAGGACTGGAACAGAGAACCAAGATGACATATCTTGCCTGAGTGGGGTGACAAAGGTAATTAGCGAGATCCGACTGGGTCTGAGGACACAAGTCTTGTCTGTGAGGTCCTCTGGTCCCTCCCTTTACTGAGCCTCACCTTACTCCCAGCAGTAGAGAATCAAACTACCAATATAATGTGAACGCGTGGGCATCGCTTATTATAGAAGCACCAGTATTCTGGTTCTCACATTTCTAAAGAACAGAAATTCTTTACAACATATTGGGGCAACATGTTCTTGGGGCAACATATTTGTGGCTTCAGTATCTTCTCTGCTTTCACACGATCACATTCTAATCTTTAAAAAGCAGAGATTTTCCATAGCCATTCAGTACCTTCATCCTGTGAACCATGGCCTGAAATTGATCCGGATTTTTTCAGATTTTCTATTATTTTATTTATTTACTTTACACACCAATCAGAGCATCCCTTCCCTCCTCTCCACCCAGTCCCTCCTTCTCTCCTTCTCTCCCCCTATGCCTATCTCCCTTTCTTCTCAGAGAAGGGGAGACTTCCCATGGATATCAACAAGCCTTGGCATATCAAGTTATTATAGGATTGGGCGCATGTTCTGTTGAGTCAAGACAAAGCTATCCAGTTAGGAGAAAGGGATCTAAAGACAGGCAACAGAGTCAGAGACAGCCCCTGCTCCTGCTGTTAGAGGTCTCACAAGCAGACCAGGTTATACAACTGCAACATATATGTAGAGGGCCTAGATCTGTCCCATGAATGCTCTCTGGTTAGTGGCTGAACTCTATCCTTTACTCTCTAATACAGACATACCAGACAGTCCTAAAAGACATTCTCATTATGATCCCTAATTATAGAGCAACAGATATAAAAACCTACATTTGATTTTTCATGATTGGAGGATTTGAAATCTAAGCCAAAAATAATACAAAATAAAAGCCTGAAAACATGTTGTACCAGGAAAATAAATCCTCACAAAAGATGTCAACCTATAATTTAATGAGCTCAAAATTACTCTAATCTTTTTTATCTCCAAATATCCTTCACTATTAAGACTATGAAAGTACATATATGAATCAGAAGTGATTCACATGGGCACCCAGAGAGTGTTGGATTACTACCAGCTTCCTTAACTGTGCAGCTTTATTCTTTTCTATATTCGTGCATAGAAATGAAAGCAATGAGAAGTCCAGTAGAGCTTTTTTGAATGTTATTGTTGAGACTGAACTGGTTATACGTGTCTGGCCTCTCTAACGAGTCTTTCAAATAATGACTTTGGTAATACATTATTCATTTATGTACAGGGCTGTAACAATTACAATATAAAAATAATATTTATTGGAGAATAATATTGAGCATTCATGAAACACTTGTGTTAAAAATAGCCTCAGACACGTAATGATTCTATTCTCTCAGTGTCTTTGGCACCATGTTAGATTGCAATTAATACTATGAAACACTGACTCTGAAGCTACCAAGTCCTTAGTTTTCTGGTCTAATATATTATTAAATTAAGAGCAGCTATAAGATTCTGAAAGTTGACTACATTCTAGAAGAAAGCCATAGATTTCTGCGTTACACTCTACTATAGCACTTTTCTAACTTTATTGATGTCTTGGACATTTGTTTAATTATTATGACAGGATAACTAACAAATGCAACTTAAGGAAGGGTTTATTTTGGCTCACACTTTAAGAGTGCTCTTTGTCATGACAAAAAAGTTACTGTAACAGAAGCTTGGGGTAGCTAGTCATGTTGAGTCATTAGTCAAAAAGAAAAGAGATTGTGCTTAATTCGCTTTTCCCTTTTATTCAGTCTAAGACCCCAGCCTAAGAAATGGAGCCACCCTTTGACTGGGGCTTCGTCTACAGACATTAATCTGTTCTAGAAAATCCCTACTAAGTATATGTAAAGGCTTCTGTCTTAGTCAGGGTTTCTATTCCTGTACAAACATCATGACCAAGAAGCAAGTTGGGGAGGGAAGGGTTTATTCAGCTTACTCTTCCACGTTGCTGGTCATCACTAAAGGAAGTCAGGACTGGAACTCAAGAAGGTCCGGAAGCAGGAGCTGATGCAGAGGCCATGGAAGGATTTTTTTTTTTTTTTTTTTTTTTACTGGCTTGCTTCCCAACTGCCTTTCTTATAGAGCCCAAGACTACCAACCCACAGATGCTACCTCCCCCCTTGATCACTAATTGAGAAAATGCCTTACAGCTGGATCTCATGGAGGCATTTTCTCAACTGAAGCTCCTTTCTCTGTGATAACTCCAGCTTGTGTCAAGTTGACACATAGCCAGCCAGTACAGCTTCCCTCTACAAAATTCTAGATTCTGTCAAGTTATGTTTTAGTTTGCTTCCCATTTCACTAAAAAGTGACATAGCCAAAGGCAACATGCACATACACACACACACACACACACACACACACACACACACACACACACATACACGTATATATTACAATCCATCATGAAAGAAAATCCGGGTAAAAACTCAAGGCTGTAGTGTAGAGAGAGGAAGTAAAGCCTAAATCATGAAGGAATTCTGCTAACTGGTATGATCTCCTGGTTTGTTCAACTTGCCCTTTTACATAACCAAGAACCACCTTCAAAAGAGAAGCACCTACAATAGGCTGAGCCCTCACACATCAGTAGTCAAAGAATGCTCCACACACAGAGACTTCCCTGTAGGCCAATCTGAGGGAGTTACTTTCTCAATTGAGGTTGCCTCTTTCCAGCTGACCCTAATTTATGTCAAACTGACAAAAACTAAAGAACACAGCTACCAACATAAACTGTCACAATCGTATATATGAATCTCCTGGATAGAACAGTTGTTCTCAACCTGTGAGTCACGATCCCTTTGAAGCTGAAGGATCCTTTTGCAGACGTCACCTAAGACTATCAGAAAACACAGATGTTTACATTACAATTCATAACAGTAGCAAAATTACAGTTAGAAGTAGCAATGAAGGTTGGGGGTTATCACATGAGGAACTATATTAAAAGGCTCCATATCAGGAAGGTTGAGAACCACTAAGATAGAAAACTTTAGAGTCCTTTAGGTATATACCCAAGAACGGTATAGCTGGATCTTGAGGAAGATCTAGTCCCAGTCTCCTGAGAAACTACCACACTGATTTCCATAGTAGCTATACAAATTTGTTCCCAAAACAGCAATGAGTACGCTTTCTCTCCTGTCCCTATATCCTTGCCAGCATGATCTGTTGTTGCTTTTATTGATCCTGGCTCTTCTAAATGGTATAAAATGAAATGTCAAAGTGGTTTTAAGTTTTCCTTCCCTGGTGACTAAGGAGGTAGAACATTTCAAGTGTTCCTCATCCACTTACATTTGAGAACTCCCTACTTAGTTCTTCCCCGGGTTTTAGTTGGGTTATTTATTTTTTTGATATCCAGTATTTTTAGTTCTTTATATAATTTAGATACTAAACCTGTATCAGATGTGTGATTGGTAAATATCTTTTCCCTCTTGTTGCCTGATGCTTTGCCCAAATGATGGTGTCCTTAACTATACAAATACTTCATGAGGTCCTATTTATGAATTGTTGGTCTTAATGCCTGTGCTATCAGTTCTACTAATTTGAACAAAAATGACCTCCATAGGCTCTTAAGGACTGGCACTATTAGGAGGGGTGTTCTTCTTAGAGTCGGCATGGTCAGCTGGAGGAAGTGTATCCCTGGGAATGGGCTTTGGGGTTTCAAATGTTCAACACAATCCCGGTGTCTCTGTCTCTGTCTCTGGCTCTCTTCTTCTTTTTCTTCTTCTTCTTCTTCTTTTTCTTCTTCTTCTTCTTCTTCTTCTTCTTCTTCTTCTTCTTCTTCTTCTTCTTCTTCTTTCTCTCTCTCTCTCTCTCTCTCTCTCTCTCTCTCTCTCTCTCCATCTATCCATCTATCCATCTTCCTGCTGGATGAAGATCCTGATGTAGAACTCTTAACTACATCTCCAGCACCATGTCTGTCTGTGTGCTGCCATGCTTCTTGCCATAATGACAATGGACTAAACTTCTGAACTGTAAGCCAGCCCCAATTGCATGCTTTCCTTTATAAGAGCTGCCATGATTGTAGTGTCTCTTCAAAGCAATAAAAAACCAGAAGACAGAAGTGTACTATCAAAAAATTTTTTCCTGTGCCAATAAATTCAAGCCTATCACCCACTTTTTCTTCTACAGGTTCAGGGTATCTGGAGTTTACATTTTACTATAGAGATATATTATCAACAATGTTCATTCTGCTCTATTCATAATACCCAGGAATTGGAAACAACCTAGATATCCATCAACTGATGAATGGATAATAAAAATATGGCACATTTATACAATGGAATATTATTCATCTGTTTAAAAACTGAAATTAAAAATTCATAGGTTAATAGATGGCACTACAAAACAATTATCTTGAGTAAGGTAACCCAGAGCCAAAAACACGAATATGGTATATCTTACATGTGGATACTTTACAGTCTTGGCTATACATGCTATAATTTGTATAACCACAGAGGGTAGAAGACTAGTAACAGACTAGTGGGAAGGAAAGGATCTTCCTAGGAAGGGGAAATACAATATATTATTATAGAGAGAAAGAGGAGGGACTGGAATGGGAGGGTTAAATGGGGAGAGGAATGGGAGACAGACAAAGAGAGGGAAAGGGGGGAGGGAAAGCTAACACTGGGGAACTTGAGGGAAGCCAGCTACTGTTGAAGCTTCCTAAAATATATAGATATATGAAAGGAATCTAAATGGAGTAACTAAATAATGGTGGAGACAAAATCCCAAGTAGACATGTTACACCATCAAGTGAGACCTCCAGTGCAAGGAATGTGTTACGTCTAGTTGAGTCATTCACCAGTGGAGACCCATGAAAACCACAGATATCTCAGGCTATTGCTCACTCTCCACAAACTGGTGGCAATGCCCTGTTACTAAAGACAACATAGAGAAGTCAAACTGGTGCCTAACTAGAGTCTTGATCCCCTACTGACTAGAGTTCATGGTACTGAAAGGTACCCTGCATGCTACCAGAGGACAAAGGTAATTACCAACTTCGCTAAAAATGCTGTCACTAAAATGGCAACCTGCCTGGTACAATACCCACATAAATGTGGGAGTAACCAACCACTATCTGATTGAGTGTAAAGCCCACTCTACAGAGGAACCCATCAACGAATCTGATACTAGATAGGCCATCAGCCTATGAGAAAACAAAATACTATTGTTCTGCTAAAGAAACATTCCAATAAAGTTATTTCTGACATACCACTATACTCATAGATCAATTTTTTGCTCATCATAGGAGAAGCTTCTTCTTGCAAGAGATGGGAACCAACATAGACACCCACAATTGAATAATGGGCAGACAGAGACATTGGAGCATTCAGTCCTAAATGGGATGTCTTCAACAAATACTCCCATCGGGGCTCAGAGAACTCTGTAGAAGAGGAAGTAGAAAGATGATAAAAGTCTGGAGAGATAAATGACTCCAAGGAAACAGTGTCCTCCAGACACAAAAGGACTGAAGAACAGAGACTATGGCAGCACACACAGCCTGCACAGGTTCAAGACAGAGAGAGTCCCAGTACTGGCTGGGGAAGGGGGCACAATCTCTCATTTCTAACCAAGAAGCTATCTGAAATTGGTACCCACTTGCAAAGAAAAAAATTAGTTCTGTCCAATGGAGTCTAAATAGGTAGATTAACCACACTCCAGAGTAGACCCCATGTCTAAGACAGCCAACAGAGAATTAATTCAATGGCATTTTCTATAGATATTTTGTCTCAAATTGTTTGTTTGTTGTTTGGTCTTCTTGGTCTTTGCTTTTGTACTGTAGTTACCAGCTTTGAGGGAGGGGTGAGTCAGTGTGTGAGTGTGTGTGTGTGTGTGTGTGTGTGTGCGCGCGCTCATGCAAGTTTCTTGTTTATTTTTAAAGAGGGATAAAAAGAAAAGGCACGGATTTAAATGGGTAGGGTCTGGCAGGCATTGGCTGAGGTGAAAAGTGTGATCAGAATATATTGTATGAAAATTCTTTTATTTTCCTTTTCTTTTCTCCCCAACATAATATTCCTATTGATTATTTGAGAATTCAATTCAATGTACCCTGGTCATACTTGCTGCCCATTCCTCCCAGGTCTACCCTTCCAACCTTTCAAACACCACCCCAAAAAGGTAAAAATCAACTCCAATTTGTATTGTCCATATGCTCATTGGAGTGGGCTTTACACTCAATCAGATAGTGGTTGGTTACTCCCACATTTGTATGGGTATTATACCTGTATATCTCATAGGCAGGTTGCCATTTTAGTGACAGCATTTTTAGCTAACCTGGTAATTACCTTTCTCCTCTGGTAGCATGCAGGGTAACTTCCATTACCATGAACCCTAGTCAATAGGAGATCAAGGCTCTAGTTAAGCACCAGTTTGACTTCTCTGTGTTGTCTTCATCAATGATCAGCCCCTTAAAGATGACAGAGTACTTCTCCCACTCCAGCCCCACCAGAAGCCATCAACTATGAAGAGCAACACATTAGCATCTTTGTCATAATTTTTTTTTGATTCAATAAAGTTTTATTTTCCCAAATGTACAGCTGGTTGAATCTGTTTATGCATCTTCACCGGCAGCTGGGGCGTCTCCACCCTTTGTGTTTCTGGTGTAAATTACTTGGGCTCTATGCTTTGAAACCAGCTTGACAAGTCCTTTACTAAGTAGCTCCTGAAGGGCTGCCCTGGCCAAAGAACCTCAAATCTTCAGTCTCTCAGAGACCACCACTGGAGTAAGAAGCTTATAGTTGGGAACTTCCTTACAGAGTTTGTCGTATGTAGCTTTGTCAAACAGGACGAGATTGTTCAGCTTGTCCCGAACTTTGCCTTTGGACCACTTCTTTTTGGCCTTGCCACCAGATTTATTTACTGAAGGACTCTCTTCAACAGCTTCCTACTGGACTGTTTCTTTGGAGGGGGAAGTGAAGAGATTGTCACAGATGCCTTCAGTGTCTCTCATTCTCAGTTATAAGTCTATAGTCATCACCTCAACTGCAAAAGAAGCTTCATTGTCCATGACAGGCAGAGGCAGCACAGAACATGGACTTCCACATGGTTCCCAGTGTCAGCACAGACCACAGACATAGACCATAGTCCACACTGCCTCCAGACAGCAGCATAGACAGACTACAGACGTCAACATGGTTCGCAGTGACAGCAGTGACAGCACGGACCATGGAAACCAGCACAGTCCTGGCTGCAGCATGGATCACAGACACCAAGATGGCGTCCGGTGGCAGCACGGACAATGGAAATCTTTCAAGTGGGCATAATTTAAAAAAAAAAATAAAAGACATGCTTCACCTTAGATATCTTGCTGTTGCTCAGCCCTACTTGGCAACAGCATGCTCTTTTGTTCACCCTTGTCCAGCTCAGCCACATTCTCACACCTCTTACTACTGCTGCTTCTCTAGTTCTGCTTCTCTCTACTGCAAATTCATTTATTAAATGGCATTTCAAGCTGCCAGTTTTGCCCAAACAGCTTTACATGCAAGTAGTTATTGCAACAAGCCATTGGCCTGATTCAAGGATTCAGGTAAATGCTGGACTATTGTAGAGACTCATCTAGGTACTCAGTTGCTGCCCAGTGTCAGGGTGATAATACAGCTAGGGCAGGATCTGCGTGAGCTCCAGGCCATTACATATTTCCCTCCCCTCGGCACTGGCTGCCTAGCTAGTTTTGGCATGATCAAAGGGGTCATCCCGCAGCCCTGTGCTCTTATCTGTGCAGCAGGGTAATCAGGGAAAGCAACAGCTCCATGCTGCAGGCTTGGGTCCTCTTGGCACTGACATGTCTTTGTCTGCTACAGCTGTGCTCCCATACCTGTCACAACTGCCACAACTCTATTTTTTGCTTTTCCCCTCTTTGCGGGGTTCTGCTCTATCATCTTCTTTTCCAGTTTTATGAGACCCTGTTGTTAAAACATCTTCTCAAAAGACACGCCTTTTGTTATTGTTCCAGGGATACTGCACTCTCTGTAGACTCAGTCTCTACTGCTATGTCTCCCCTCAATGCCTCAACGGGTCTCAGTTTCCATGGAGTGACTTTGCATACCTTGGTACCCATAGCTGCTGCCATCTTGAATATACCATGGGGGGGCAGGGGCTTTTCAATAAAATTTAAAAATTTGAAGAAACTGGAAAAAAAACAATGACCCCCTCCCAAAAAAAAAGGAGTGCTTTTTTTGGGGGGGATCATACAGTTCTGACAAGTTCCCCTGAGGGACACCCATTCTGCTGACCCGTGCACCAGTTTTTCAGGAGCCAGCATAAAATATCTCAAGTGCCTCGGTAGACACTGTTGTCCAAGTAAAATTAATCTCTTTGGTACTGTCACGTGGCACTAAGCATTGAGTGAAAGGGAAAGTGATTAAACTTCTCGCCTTTGTATATTTTCCTAAGCCCTAATGCTATAAACCTGTGTGTGCCAAAAAAAAATAATACAGTATTGTTCTGCTTTAAAAATCTTTGGTATTATATTGAAGCATTAAAATAGTATGCTAGACATACCAGAAGGAAGGGGGAAAAGTAAAACTTCTTTGGAATGTGATGAATTAAGACAAGGAAATTTAAGACATGTGGAAAAAAATCGGATTATTGGAGGGGATGAGGGGCTAAAAAGAGAGGAAGTAAAGGAAATTAGACACGATGAAAAATTCAGAAATGTGAAGGTGTACAACTGGACAGGATCCAGAGTGAAGAAGAGACAACAAATGGTGGCAGGAGAGGCGGTGAAGCTTTACCAAGCTTGTAGGAAAAAAAAAAAAAATTGTCCTGAGTTCACATTCAAAGGGGAGAATAGGTATGCAGAAATGGCTCAGCACCTAAGGAGCACTTTCTGTCCTTTCAGAGGACCATAGTTCATCTTCCAACACCCATACCAAGTGGTTCTCAACCACCCCTAAGTCCAGCACGAGAGTCCCGAGCGCTCTTCTGGCCTCCACAGGTATCAGCAGGCACATGCACATAGAACACCAACACATCAAAGAAAATAAATCAGCCCTTTAAAGGACAAAATGTGGGCACAGAATCATTTAGCCCTCTGCTTGGATCCAGTGAACTAAAGACCATACAATCATATCCTGCTGAGCCATAGCCCATCCTCTGCCACAGTGACTGGAAATGCCTCTTATTCTTCCAATGGCTGTCAGTCCATCCCACTCATGACACCCTTCTTGATGTGTCATATCTGCTCCTTACAGTAAGTCTTTGTTTTAGAGAGAATCAATTTTCTTCTCCAGAAAACATCTACATTTGGTATTATAAAGTAAAAAAATAAAATAAAATAAAGTTTAAGTGCCCTTTATTTTAATCATCACTTAAGTTATTATAGCCAGCCTTCTTAAGGAATTGATGTCAAATTTTGTACTATTTGAAATGACTAGTGAGTAACTGTTTAACATTCTACACCAAATTACTTTACAAAAACCAAGAATAAGGAGTTAACACTGGAATTCCAAAATATAACTCTCTTCCAATTCAGAGAAAGAAACAAATAGTATCTTTTCACCATCTTTCTTTGTCATAAAACAAGAAAGGAGCCCACCGATTAGGCAGCATACAAATCAGAGAGTCAGGTCCCACACACCTGACTTTTTTATAAAGAAGCCATAAAAACACACTGAAAAAAAAAAATACAGCACCTTCAACAAATGGTGCTGCTCTAACTGGATATCTACAGGTAGAAGAAGACAAATCGATCCATACTGACCACCCTGCACAAAATTCAAGTCCAAGTAGAACAAAGATGTCAACATAAAACCAGAAACACTGAAGCTGACAGAAGAGAAAGTAGGGAATACTCTGAATACAATGGCACAGGAGACAACTCCTGAACAGAACACCAACAGCACAGGCACTAAGATCAACAATTTAAAAATGGGCCCTCATGAACCTACAAGATTCTGTAAGGCAAAGGACACCATCATTCATACAAGGTGACAGCACACAAATTGGAAAAATATTTTTACCAATTTCACATTGGATAAATGACTCATATCCAAAATATATAAGAAATTCAAGAAACTAGATATCAGAAAATCAAATAATCTAATTAAAATATAGGGCACAGATCAAAACAGAATTCTCAATAGAAGAAACTCAAATGGCTGAGAAACACGTAAAGAATGTTCAACATCCTTAGCCATCAAAGAAATGCAAATCAAAACTACTGTGAGATTCCATCGTACACCTTTCAGAATGCTTAAGATCAATAACACAAGTGACATCTCATGCTGGCAAGGATGTGGAACAAGGCTAATACTTCTCTATTGATGGTGGGAGTGCAGACTTGGTTAGCCCTTATGGAAATAAATATAGCATTACTTAGAATACTAGGAATAGATCTACTTCAAGATCCAACTGAACAAGTCTCAGGCATAAACCCAAAGGACACTCCAACCTATCACAAAGATACTTGCTCAGCCACATTCATTGTAGCTTTCCTCACAAAAGCCAAAAACTTGAAACTATCTAGATGTCCCTCAACAGAAGAATGAATAAAGAAAATGCAATCGATTTACCAATGGAGTAATACCCAGCTTTAAAAACAATGACATCATGAAATTTGCAGGCAAATCAACAGAACTAGGAAAAAATCCTGAATGAGGTAATCCAGACCCAGAAAGAAAAATATCATATGCATTTGTTTATAAGTGAATATTATCCACTAAGTAACTGATCATCAAGCTATAATTCATAGAGCCAGAGAGTTCAGGAAAGTAGAGGGGTCTAAAAAGCATGCATGAATCTTCCTGGGAGGAGGAAATAAAAGAGATTCTATGGGTGGACAGGGGGTGGGTTAAGATGAGAGTGAGGATGGCTGGAGTTGATGGGAATTTGAGGGACGGTATGGAAACCTAGTGGAGTGGAAACTTCCTGGAATGGATGAAGATGATCCTAATGATCCTAATGATCATACCCCTAGTATTGAGGGATATGGAGTCTCAACTTGCCATCTCTTGTAGCCAGGTGAGATTTCCAGTGACATTACTGGGTTGCATTCAATTGGTTTGTTTACCGGGTGGTCCCACAGAAATGCCAGAACAATACAGGTTGTGGCTAAGATAAGGGGTTGCTTTCTGCAAATAGACATTAGGGCCGCATTGCTGAGGACAATACCCACACAACACATTGAATACAGAGAAGTTGAGTTGGTGACTAGATGGAGCCTTCGTCACTAAGTTCTAGTCTTTTTAGTAGGAAAGGTTCTTTACAGGCCACCGAAAGAGAAACAGGGACACAAACCTAGTCACAAAACCTTTACCTACAATCTGTAGGTCACATTTTGCCTGCAAAATGTGCTAGGGCAATGGTGGTCCAGAACTTGTAAAAGTGGCCAGTCAATGTCTCATTTGATTTAAAGGCCACCCCACAAGAAGGAAACCATACTCAACACTGCCTGGGTAACCAAAAACTAGATACTAGATAATCCAGAGACCTACGGTAAAATCCAATACTACTGGTCTAATATATATACATATATTATATGTATATTACATATATTAATATATATTATAATATATAATTAATATATATTACCTATATCATATATATACACTTATATTCAAATGTTTGTATAGATAAATAGATGATAGATGGACGGATAGATAGAGGTATATAAGCAGATAGATAGATAGATAGATAGATAGATAGATAGGGATGGATAGATAGATAGAAGTAGATAGATAGATAGATAGATAGATAGATAGATAGATAGATAGATAGGGATGGATAGAGAGATAGAAATAGATAGATAGATAGATAGATAAATAGATAGATAGATAGATTCCTAATGGTATTCTGCTATACCCATTGATTAGTGATGTATTAATTAGGCTTTTTATTGCTGCAAGGAAGCATCATGACCAAAACAAGTTGAGAAGGAAAGGATTTATTTGCCTAATACTTCAGTCCATCATTAGAGTAAGTCAGGACAGGTAGTCAAGGGCTGGAAGCTGGAGACAAGAGCTGATGCAGAGGCTATGGAGGGGTACTGCTTATTGGTTTGCTTCCCATGGCTTGCTCAACATGTTTTTTTACAGAACCCACCCAGGAACTACACCACCAACAATGGGTTAGGCCCACCCCCACTGATCACCGATTGAGAAAATGCCTTACAACTGGATATCATGGAAGCATTTTTTCAACTGAGGCTCCTTGCTCTCCAATAATTCTAGTTTGTGTCAAGTTGACACAAAATCAGTCAGTATAAGAGCTTTATCCAGTAACCATCAGAGAGCTCCTCCAGAAGCAGATGGAACCAAATGCAGAGATAGATATTTACACAAAGAAAAAGCCTAAATGGAAGGTCTCCATAAAATCCTTCCTCTTAGGGCTCAAAGAATCCTGAGGAAGAGAAGGCAGATAGATTATAAGAGCCAGAGGGGATGAGGATACCAGGAGTACAAGGTCCTCTGACTCAACTCAACAAGGTGCATATGAGTGCACAGAGACTGAAGCAGCAAGCATATGGTCTACATGGGTCTACTCCAGGCCCTATTATATCTTTTAGCTTACTATTTTTATGGGTGCTCCTCAAGATGATAACAAGTGTGTCTCTAACTCTTATGCCTGCTCTTGGGACTCCTTCCTCTTGTTGGGTTGTCATGTCCAACTTCAATATGATAGTTCTTGTTTCATCTTTTTATATTTTATTTTCTCATGTTTTGTTGTTATTGCTTAGAAACCTATTCTTTATAATAAGTGACAGAAAGGAGTGGATCTGAAGGTAAGGGGAAGTGGAGAGGAACTGGGAGGAGAAGAGGGAAGGAAACTATAATCAGGATTTATTATATGAGAAAAGAAAATATTTTCAATAAAATAAAAATATGAAAGCAAAAACTACATTGAGAATAACAAAATATTAATAATGGTTATCTTAGGAGTTCAGAGTGAGCCTATAAGAGACTTAAGAAAGTCTTACCTATGTGTGCTGCATTTTTATGCATAGATATGACACTTTCTTACAAAACAATCCACATTACCCCACTGCTTGAAGAACTCATGCTATAATTTCATGAATAGCTTTACCAAGAGAATCTTCTCAAGAAATTGTCTGCTATTTGAATTAGGACAAAGCATGAGACATTTTATAGACCATTCCCTAATATTTAAGAAAGCATCCATCAACTTGATGGATATGTCTCTTTGTTGTAATTAATGTCTACTACCCACCTCTCAGCTGCCTCATCCTCAAGCCTCACTAGCCCATGAAAGTAAAAGCACACACAAGGAGAGAACTGTTCTCTATTGCCTATTGCTGTGTCTCCAGCATCCCCAAGGACACACAAGGCACAATGAGTACTCTATTTAAACAATTTCTTCTGGCTGCATTAATAACTCCCCTTTTGCTCTCCCCTACAGAGCAAGGGATTTGCAGTTGTCCAGATGCATACATGACTAAGCCAATTGCTTCAGCTCAAAGATGAAACCTAACATGTCCACTGTGGCTGAACTTGAGCCACGGGTTCCTATACAGTTTGCCCCAGCACTAAAGCTGTTTTCATTTCTATCTGCTATAGGTTTATCGCTTTCTTGTCTCTAAGTTCAAGAGAAGATATTGAATATTGAGCATTCTCAAACCCTAAAATTTTTATCATGAAAACATTTTATTTTATCTAAGCATGGTGTTGTAAGCCCATTAATCCCAGCACTTAGAAGCCTGAGGCAGGAAGATTACAAATTCAAGTCCAACCTGAGCTACAGAGTAAGAATTTGTTCCAAATATAACAAGTTATTTTCCGTTGATATTTTGTTGGAGAGAAATGCCTATATTTGTGTCTCCACAAAATTAAAAAAAAAAAAAAAAAAGGAAATGATAAAACCTAACCCGTAATGCATATCATAAGCCAGGGCCTTTGAGATTTGCTGAATATATGTGGGAGTGTTCTCATGAGTGAGATTATTGCCTTTATAAAAGAGGACTGCTTCACCCCATGATGGTAACTAGAGAGCAGTATCAATGAACAATAAATGCAGGCCCTAAGCAGACACCAGTATCTCCTGATCTGTGCCTCTATCACCTTTGACTTCCCAATATCCAAACCTACGAGAAATAAAATTATTTGTGAGCAAGCAGAGATTTGAAAAACGCCAAAGAACAAAATGAGAAGTGGAGATTACATGAGTACGTGTAGGGTGTGTGTGTGTGTGTGTGTGTGTGTGTGTGTAAGCTAATAACTGAATGACACATTAGCAGATTGTATTTAAAAAATCTGGTTGTTGCCTACCAAAACCATACCTCACAGACAAACTGAACATAGCCTTAAACAATAGGAAAAGATATTCTAAAGAAATGAACTTAGAAAGTAAGAAAATGTCACCATCATAATATCTAATAAAGGAGACAATTAGAAACATTAAAGAAGGTAATTTTGTGTTGACTAAGAGAACATTGAGAGCTTATTTTACATATATCTAATAGTAGAGTACCCAATGTCATAAAACAAATTTACTGCATGTAAAGGGACAGACAGGCCTCAACACAATAAGAGGGGTAACTTCAATACCACAGTCCCACCAACAGATAGGTCATCCAAGCTGAGGGGAAAAAGTCAAAGAGAAGTGTCAAAGTTAAAATTTATCATATATCAATGTCATCAAACTAGACATAAACTGCATAAAACTGGACAAAGAAATCCTAGAACTTACATAGAGATGTAAAATCTCAAGATAGCCAAAGCCATTGAGAGGAGAACAAAAAGAAAGAAAATCAATAATCTACACAGTACCTGGTTTCAAGTTATACAAAGCCATAAGAATGTACCACCAGGGTACTGCCACAAAAACTGATGGTATAAAGTAATGGAGAAAGAAAATAAACAGAATTGAATCTGCATAGCTAACGAAGCCAAATGATTTTGCCAGGGATGCCAAATACATGCATTGGAGAAGAAAATCTTGCCTCTTTAACAAATGATGTGGGAGAACTAGAATCCACAGGAAGAAGAATGCAACCTAGTCCATATTTCACCCTGAACAAAACCCTACTCCAAATGGATCAGGCATTAATACAAGATCTAATAATCTGTGAGTGTTGGAGGAAAATGGGAAACAGAATGTACTTTAGTACATAGGCATAAGCAAGTACTTCCTGAGGACCTCAAGAAGTCAGGAAGTAACACTAAAAAATGATGAATGGGATTTCACAAATTTAAAGAGCTGTGCAGTAAATGAATTTATCACCAGAGGGAAGGGACAACCCATCGAATGGAAGAAAAATCTTTGCTAGGTTTACTCTGTGACCGTTACTCTTGGTTGTCAACTTGATTGGATCTGGTTCAACTACACATCTGGGAATGTCTGTGAGGTTATTTCCCAGGAGAATTTACTGAAGCTGAAAGACCCTCTGTCACCCAGCGTAGGCAACCCTTTCTGGTAGCAGCTAAGATACAAAGGGTCTAAGGGGAAAGCTTTGCTGTCTCTGCTCACTTTCACTTGTTGCTGGTAAGTGCATTTACTCTGATGCTGGTGCTGTCCTTTGCTGATACTGATTCTAGCTTCCTCAGTCTTCCACCATGGAATGAAGACCAACGACTCTTCGTGAGTCCTCCAGGTTTCCTGTTCCAGATTGGAACTACTGCAACATCCAACTTCATGAACTGAGAAGCTACCATGCTTTCAACCTTTGCATTATACAGACAGCCATCACTGGACTACCTAGACAATTTAACAAATTCCCTTTGTAGTAAGTATGCATCTATTCATTCTATCAGGTGTGTTCGTCCAGAGAATTGTGACTAAGACATAAAAGGCGAAGAGAAGTCGTGAGAAGGAAGGAGGTTGTGGGAGACTAAAGAGAAAATAGAAGAAGAAGAAGATATAGGGGTTATGATAGTCAAATATATAATACGCTTGATAGAAATTATCTTTTGAAAATCAACAACACAGATGATAAATACACACCAATTTACAAAGCTATTATTTATAAGCTACAACACATGTAATATTTTATTATAATAGCCTAAGGCACCTCTCCAAGCTCTTACTGTGTCTTAGCCTTAAAGAACATCCATTGTCAGCTCTGACTTTTAATGCCTTTCCCCCAGAGTATCTGAGGTCTAATAAAATATTCTTGCCCCAAGATGACTGCTATGAGAAGATCCTGTGTTCAACAGAAAGAAACACTGAGAGGCAAGCACACTGTTGTCTTGTCCTTGTTCTTCAGAAATAAGGTGAGGCCCAGCATATTATCAGAGCACCTAAAAGATCTACACATATTGTTATGAGACCACTCCCCCAATCATGCGATTCCCAACTGACACCCATACAGACAAATGAAACATGAGGTTCAGGTCCCCAAAATTTTTACCAACACCTCTTGGACTGGCTTGTAGAGTCCTGGGATCTGCTGTTTGAATCTTTTGCACAGAGATTAATAAGCAGCTCTATGTTTCTTTCAAAATGGCACCATGTTACCTCACATGAGCAGCTAATTTAGACTACCACTGCCCTCAAAGGTTCTTCATAGCCTTTAGAAGAAAAAGAGGCACATCTCTGTGAGGAAATTTCTGATTTTATCTTCCCTTCTACCTACAGCCCTCAGCTGTAGGGCCACATGCCACAGACAACATTCAAACTTAATAAAAACTGAAAGATTACCATTGTTACTAAAAGGAACTGGACGTGTTGACATGGGGTAAACAGGATAAATTTACCTCTTTTCTTTTCCTAGCGTTTCAAAACACTGCTGTCTAATGGCTAGATCCTGTTAGACAGGTTAGACTCACGTACTTCCTGATCTGAAAGCCAAAAAGAAAAAGAAAAAAAAATCCCTGCAGTATATCCACAAGCAACATATAAACAAGGAACAAAATTACTCTTCAGAAGTTGTATGCAATTCATTTTAGATGTGTTATTAGCCAAATAGAAAGCTGGAGGTTTAAGGAACTAGTTATGTTAACCTGTAACATGAGAGACATAAACTTAAACTTGCTGATTTTTAAATTATCAGAGTTTATAAAAGCAATATGGCCTTGCTATATATACATTTCAATGTCCAGTTGGGCTAAAATCTGATTTAAACAATTAACCACATGTTCACACACACACAGAGAGAGAGAGAGAGAGAGAGAGAGAGAACAGTCAGGCAAGCAGACAGACAAGCTGGCATTCTGATAACCTAATGAGCTTTTCCTGGGAGATTTCTTCCTTGATGTAACTCCCTTTGGCTCTAGTCTACTGACCCTGCTATCTCCCTGTAAGTGAATCATCAGTCTGTTCTACACAGGCGAAGCTAACTGCTTCTTTCCACATGTTCCTTTCTTGCTATTCAGAGCAGAACAAGTCACAGAGCCAGTATTGCCTCAGAGATAAGACTATGCCCAGTAGGCCAACAACAGGTGATCAGAGGGCCTAGAACTTTTGTAGTTAGAGGAAGGCTTATTCATCTGTGGTTTGCTTTAAGAGAACATCTAAGTGTATGTAAAGTTGGCTTGGATTTGAAACGCAAGCAATGACATATAGTGGCTAAGAGTGTAAATTTTGTTAGACAAAGCAGGAATCTGGCTAGTTGTGCCACTTGCTAACCCATACCATACTGAGAAAATATCTGAATGCTAAGTAGTATGGTACTGTCAACATGCTGTAGTCAGATTAACTTAATCATTACCAAAAAAAAAGGACCATAAATGGGGTGGCAAAATGGAAAGAGTAAATAGCACACTCAAGATCACAGAACTGATAAGATAAACAATTAGAATGAAAGTAGTTAGCTCTGTAATTGGAGACATTTCATTGGTGGTTTAAAAATCTTTAACCCATTGTAATATACATAACCAATGGCAGAAAGTGTATTTTAAATATAACCCACTATACAAATACATATTAACAACTATTATATATATATACTATTATATGTGTATTTGAAACTAAAATTTTATGAAAGTATACCTATGCTTATTCCATACAATGAACTGGTTATATCTCACACTATTTCAAACTGCTAATAACTCCCCACAAAGATGATGAAAAAAACTAATGAGCCATGACCTGACATTTGAAAAATCCAAATTATATTTCATTTGAGCACCATCAGAATTTTGACAGAATTAACAAAGACAATATTTTCAAAGCACTCAACATAACCACCACACATATTATGTGCTCAGTAGATGTTGATCTTGAAAATTAGCCAAAGCTGTGAGGAAATGGGGAAACCCTGGCATGGCTGTAGATAAATCGATTACCAGTTAAGGTCTGTGCTTGGCACTGGAGTGGGAATTTCCCCAGTATTTTGAACCTGTACTTCAGTGGAATCCAAGTCAGAAAGAGAACACGGTTATAGTTAATCTGGTTTCTTTTTATCCACTAAAAAATACCAAATAACAGCTACTATTCCTATCTGCTAAAATCCTTAGTAATTTCAACATATTGATTGATTTGTGTTGACATCCAACATTGACACTACAGACACTGATACATAGAAAATTGATCAAAAAGAGTCTTGCTAGAGAGAAATAATCATTACCTATTGATATTCTTTCAAATTGCCACAAGCTTGTTGATTTAAAACAATTTAATCTTACTATTTTATAATTAATTCTAGAAGTCTGAATTAGGTCACATCAAACTAAAATCAACAGATCAGAAGGAGATCGTTTATAGAAGTCACAGAGGGGCATTCATTTCCTTGCTTTGTTCTCCTCTTTTCTGGAAGATACCTACAGTTCATGTCTCTTTTTCCTTTTTCTTTTTTTCCATGGTAAAAGCCAGCAATGGAGGGTTGAATCCTTTTTGCATTTAATTCCTGTATGACACAGACACTGTTGTCATGTTTCTTTCTACCCTTCAGTTTTGAATCTTCCATGTTTGAAGGACCTCTGTGATAATGTGGGGTTCAGCTGAATAACCCCAAATAATCTTTCTAAAAGATAATTGACATAATCACATCTTCTAAATCCCTATTCCAGTAAGAGAAGAGGTTTGGAAGAGTCAGAGTAAACATTTTTGGCTAATTCAGGAGAATAGTTAAGTGACAATTTTGCAACACAGAGGATGAACCACACAAAATAGTAGTACGTATAACAGCAGAAATAACATAGAACTTACCAAACATTTATGACATGGCAAGTGATCTATCCAATGCTTCTCTTGCCTTCATTTGTTTCCCTGGCAAGAAATCAAGACTTAAAATGACGTAAATTGCTCAAAATTACATAGTTGGGAGGTAACAAACCCAGATCTTCTTGACAGCAAAAGCCATGTTCTCAACCTACATGGGTCACTGAAGTTCTAAATATGTGCATATTTAATGATCCAAAAACTTTATGAATTATAATTTCTTGTACAATTTTTAAAAAGAAAACACCTTCTTCTGAGAAAATTCATTTATTTAATTATATTTTTATGAATCAAAGACAAACTTCCAGTCAAGCAGTTGTTTGGAGATATAGGCAGGTGGATCTCTGAGCTTGAGGCCAGCCTGGTCTACAAAGTGACTACAAGGAAAGCCAGGGCTCAAAAATCAAACAAACAACAACAAAGCAACCAACAAACTTCCAACTGAATGCTTTAGCTAACTTCTTTAAATCTTTTGGGATTTATACAACTCCAGGCCCAAATGCAATTTAATTTTCTAAAATTATGTGCTTATTAAGTCAGAGAGAGAGAGAGAGAGAGAGAGAGAGAGAGAGAGAGAGAGAGAGAACAAATCCATACCACTGAGTATGTGAGGGGTGCAGAGAATATTCTGTAGTAGCCAATTCATTCTCCTTGTACCATGTAGGTCCCAGGTTGTCCAGCTCACGTTGTGAGGATTGGTGGCAAACACCTTTACCCAAATCTTTTAAGATATTTTGCATCATTTAGTAAAATAAAGACAGTTACTCAAATAGGCATCCATATATCTGATGAGATGTAGATGACTAGCTTGAAATAATAACCTAAAAGTTTAAGAATAAGGAAATTGAAACAAACAGGGGGGAAAATGGTGTCTAACCTGACTCTCATAGAAACAGAAAAGTCAAATAGGTCAGAGAAGGAGAATGATGTCAAGGAAGAGGAACAGCACACACAGGGATAAGACATGGGAAGCTTATTTTGGAGAAATGAAAAGGAAATCAGATAAGAATAAGTAAGGCACTAAGGCTTTGAAAGCAGACACATAAGGTTCAGTTTAACAAGGTGTGTGGAGACATAAGCTGAGAAGCTCCAGGGGAAGGCGTATTGAAGGCAGGGAAGACAGCCATGGAACAGATATGGAAGAAGGTAGAAAGTTGGAAACTAGCAATTTCTGACACCATCTAGGAAGGAAACTATGTCACTAGGACATGTGAGAGAGGTAGAGAATTAGTTTTTACTCATACCCTCTGATTTCTCTAATCTTCATACGATGTACATGTGTGAGCTAGAAACATGTATGTAAAATGATTTTTATAGACCCATAGTACTATGGAATAAAACCAGGCATCTGCTGGTGTTTAATTTAAGAGCTCAGGTTAAACTATTGTTTATTTCTAATCCTGCTACCCTCAACAGCCTGTGAAAATATTTCAGCTGGCTTTCCCATTGGTGTAAAAACTACCCTTCAGCTTCTGTTTGCCCAGTTCAATGGAAGTATCACCTCAAGATGAACTGGGGCCTAGTATTTTATAGTCCCTTTATTCAGTTGCTCAACTTGGATGAGCATTCATTTCATAACATTTCATTCCAACCTGTCACAGGATCCAGTCATTTACCCTAGGGACTAAAGCAAGTGATGGAGTCATAAGACAAACACAGGACAACCCAGCCCAGTATTGTGGCTCAGATAATGTCCACCATCTGGTTTCTTCCCAACCTTCTAATACTCCCACTTCATCAATACTTATCAATATTTATTGATATCAATATTTATCTTTTCAAATGAAACCCCAAATGCAATTTTTACCACATCGAAGAACAAGTTATTATGTAGCCTGTTTTGTTTTTGAGAACTAACTAATGTCTAGTTCTTCCCTGCCATTCTTTCCAGCCTTCTCTTCTCTACCATCTCCATTCTTTGTGGCTCTTGAACAACCGGAAGAACAGCTCTCTGCTAGGAATACCACAGAGCCACACTTGACTGGGACTTAAGAAGGAAACTTAATCCTCCTCTACTTCCTCCATTGCAGTCTCTTCAGACCTTATAGACTGTGCACCACCTGCCCGTGTGAGCTTCTCCTCCTAGTTCACCTATACCCACTTGGGACTAAGCCACTGGCTTAGTTCTTCCCCATCACTCCTTCCAGCAATTCCTACTAGCTTACTCCATTGTTTATCCTTCTTGACCTGCAGAACTACTCCCTACCACTGCTACAAGACTTGGCTGTATCTCAGTTACCCAGCACCTGCCACACATGGCTAGGAACCAGAGTGGACAATACCAACCAGAAAATGGAGCACTGACCCAACAAGGATGAGACCTAATATCTATACCAAGAAACACTTCAAGCATTCTATGTCCAGATGCCTAGATCCCAGCTCAAAAGCACAACTTGAACAACCAAGACAATATACCAGATAAGTAATCCCAGAACAATTAATTAAAGATGATGAAGAAAAACATGACAACAAAAAAAGAGGAATAAAATTAATAAACATTGCTCATTACTAACTCTCAATATTGATGATCTCAATTTACCAATGAAAAGACACAAACAGACTGGATTACAAAACAGGATCCATCCTTCTGCTGCATCTAAGAAAAGCACCTCACCATCAAGTACAGAAATCACCTTGGAGAAATTATCAATCTCTTTGGGGTAAAGAGATTGAAAAGGGTATTCAAGAAAAGCAAGCAAGCATAGCTATTTTAATATCTTATAAAATAGACTTCAAACCAAAATTATTCAAAAGAGATAGGAAATAATATTACATAGTCATTAAAAGAAAAAGGCAAGAGGATCTTATAATTCTAAGCATATATTCACCAAATAGAAGGGCACCCAATATCATAAAAGATATTCTAGTGCAGCTAAAATCACTTATTGACCCTATCACAGAGGCAAAGGATGGATTTAATACCTTACTTGTGTCAATGCATAGCTCATCCAGACAAAAATTAAACAGAAATGAGGGAGTTGAGCAATATTATAAATCCCTGATTTTAGTGGGAATGCTTCAAGTTTCTCCCCATTTAGTTTGATGTTGGCTACTGGTTTGCTGTATATTGCTTTTACTAAGTTTAGGTATGCTCCTTGAATTCCTGATCTTTCCAAGACTTTTATCATGAAGGGGTGTTGGATTTTGTCAATTGCTTTTTCAGCATCTAACGAAATGACCATGTGGTTTTTTACTTTGAGTTTGTTTATATAGTGGATTACATTGGTGGATTTCTGGGTACTGAACCATCTCTGCATCCCTGGGATGAAGCCTACTTGATCATGATGAATGATCATTTTGATGTGTTCTTGGATTTTGTTTGCGAGAATTTTAATGAGTATTTTTGCATTGATATTCATAAGTGAAACTGGTCTGAATTTTTCTTTCTTTGTTGGGTCTTTGTTAGGTTTTGGTATCAGTGTAACTGTGGCCTCATAGAACGAATTAGGTAGTGGTCCTTCTGTTTCTATTTTGTGGAATAGTATGAAGAGTATTGATATTAGGTCTTCTTTGAAGATCCAATAGAATTCTGCATTGAATCCATCTGGTCCTGGGCTTTTTTTGGTTGGGAGACTTTTAATGACTGTTTCTATTTCTTTAGGGGTTATGGGACTGTTTAGATGGTTTATCTGATCCTGACTTAACTTTGGTATTTGGTAACTGTCCATTTCATTCAGATTTTCCATTTTTTTGAGTATAATCTTTGTAATAGGATCTGATGATTTTGTGAATTTCCTCAGATTCTGTAGTTATATCTCCCT
This sequence comes from Rhynchomys soricoides, assembly GCA_019843965.1. Lineage (NCBI taxonomy): Eukaryota > Metazoa > Chordata > Mammalia > Rodentia > Muridae > Rhynchomys > Rhynchomys soricoides. The sequence continues at coordinate 8,429,459 of JADRCH010000077.1, forward strand.
TTTCATTTCTAATTTTTTTAATTTGGATACTGTCTCTGTGCCTTCTGGTTAGTCTGGCTAAGGGTTTATCTAACTTGTTGATTTTCTCAAAGAACCAGCTCCTGGTTTTTGTTGATTCTTTGTATAGTTCTTTTTGATCCTACTTGGTTGATTTCAGCCCTGAGTTTGATTATTTCTTGCCTTCTACTCCTCTTGGGTGTATTAGATTCTTTTTGCTCTAGAGCTTTCAGGTGTGATGTTAAGCTGCTAGTGTATGCTCTCTCCAGTTTCTTTTTGGAGGTACTCAGAATTATGAGTTTTCCTCTTAACACTGTTTTCATTGTGTCCCATAAGTTTGGGTATGTTGTACTTTAATTTTCATTAAATTATAGGAAGTCTTTAATTTCTTTATTTCTCCCTTGACCAAGTTATCATTGAGTAGAGTGTTTTATCAACCAAAACAAAAAAATCAAAAGAACTAACTAAATAACTCAGTTATGCTTTCTATGGGAAGATGTTGACACTCTGCACTTTCTAAGTAATCTGTTTTACTGCATATATAATATTAAAATGCTCAACACTCACGGCAAGCACCTTCCAAAACCTGGGCAGCCAATGGTGTGTGGGATGCTATGAGCAGTAACTACAGTAAACAAAGGGATACAGAGTTCTTTGAACAGTTTGAGGTTCAAGGGAAGAAGTACCTTAGAGAATGATTTCTTCATCAGGCTGTGATTTAACTGCATTCAGAGACAAAGTATGAAACTCTTGCGTGAGTCAGATGTTTTATATCAGGCTATATAAACAGGTACAAGTTATAGCGTGCATGGGAAAGACAATAAATTAAAACCAAACTGGTACAGCTAGACTTTGAAAGCCAGTTTGATTACTCTGCACATTTGCCAATTCCCAGGTCTAAGCTCACCTGCTGGATTGTATGAATGAAAGTGTTACATCTCATTACCTGCTTTGCCTGTCACCCATATGGCTGTCAGCAGAGAAGTATTTACTGAGCCCCCTACAGATGACTAATTTTAGAAACTATATTAACTAGAAAAGATCCAAGGGTAGAATAATTACTAAGCTCCTACCAAAAAAAATTTTTTTTGATTCCTAAAAAGCAGCAAATCTTGTGTTCCTTTTGAGGGAGCACATAAATCTCCCTCAAAATGCCAGGCTAAAATAAAGAAAACTTGGTTGGAGTACAGACCATCAGATCCAAAGTGAAGATTAACTGTGTTTGTGACACCTTAGCTCGCCTTATCTCATTCACACCTACTCCAACCCATAAATGATGGAAGCAAGTTTCAGCAAGAATGGGCAACATGGATAGCAAAGGAGAGACAGCCCAAACCAAGGACAGGCCTGTGGAAAGGGTTTTACACATGTTAGAAAGATTGAGCACACCGGGCAGTGGTGGTGCATACCTTTAATCCCAGCACTCGGGAGGCAGAGGCAGGAGAATCTCTGAGTTCGAGGCCAACTGGTCTACAGAGTGAGTTCCTGACAGCCAAGACCACACTGAGAAATCTGTCTCTTTAAAAAGAAAAAACAAAACAAAAAAGACTAAGCACACACTCAGATTTTCAAAGCCTTTATCCACTGCCTACAAATTATAGATATGGACTTACACATTCCTGTTATGATACTCAACTCTTAATACATGAGTGTAACAGGAGCAAACCTGAAAAGTGGAACTACTGCTTCCTTGAAACATGAAGGCTCACTAGTAGTTCTAAATAAGCTTGTACTGATTCTTGGAATTGGGGTCTTCTTTAAAATGTGTCGCATGGGGTCTGGGAAAACTTTCCTCATATCTTTGTGATGCAAACTGGCCTTCCCATTCAATTATACCTTTAGATTATTTGTTTCCTTGAGTTTGACTAAATCTCAGAATTTTACTAACTGTTCTTTACCACCTCTCTCCCTCCTTGGCAATATCCTCACATGAGCACAAATGTTAATTCATCTCTCTTGTTTTTGTCAAACACGTGTTTGTATATACTTATTTACACTTGGCAGGCTCTGGTTTATCTAAAGTTAGGAACTATTGTGGAAATCATCTCCATCCCTCATCCCTCTGTCAGGAGGAGAGTTTTTTGTAGGAGCAACATTCTTTGTCCGTCATGTACCTTGAATTTCTCCTTCTTCTCAAGATTCAGTATTCATCTCTAGGGAAAAAAAATCTCACTGGGCCCTGAGTTTGGAAAAATGTCTTCTCATCTCCTTTCTTCAGAAACTTCTTGTCTTCATGAAAAATATTTTCTGCCTTATTCCTCCATGCAATATATATGCCAAGGGCAGGTCTCTAGAGGAACAAAATTGGGTTTGGTCTTACTATGATTAGGTAGGTATTGGATTAGCAAATATTGTCAATATATCTAAATCATTGTCTTCAAATTCCACTAACAGAGTTGATGTGCTGGTATCCACCCAATCTGTCTTTTGCAGACTTCCACAGCTGTTCTAAAGTTCCAGTGAAGAATATAATTTACTGGCACCGTCATATCACACTGGAGATAATAATCACTACATAATTGCCATAAAAGCCATGCACAGTGGCACACACCTACAACCCTAGCACTCAAGAGGCTGAGACAAGATCACAAATTCAAGGTCAGGGTGCAGGCTACTTTATGTCAACTTGTCACAAGCTAAAGTCATCTGACAGGAGGAAACCTCAATTAAGAAAATGCATCTATTCTGAAGAAAGAAATTAAAGGAGACCTCAGAAGATGGGAAGATATTCCATGCTCATGGATTGGCAGGATTAACAGAGTAAAAATGGACATCTTGCCGAAAGCAGTTTACAGATTCAGTGCAATCCCCATCAAAATTCCAACTCAATTCTTCATAGAGTTAAAAAGAGAAATTCTCAAATTCATTTGGAATAACAAAAATCCCAGGATATCAAAAACTATTCTCAACAATAAAAGAACATCTGGGGGACTCACCATCCCTGACCTCAAGTTGTACTACAGAGCAATAGTGATAAAAACTGCATGGTATTGGTGACAGGCAGGTAGATCAATGGAATAGAATTGAAGACCCATAAATGAACCCACACATCTATAGTCACTTGATCTTAGAAAAAGAAGCTAAAACCATCCAGTGGAAAAAAGACAGCATTTTCAACAAATGGTGCTGGCTCAAATGGCAGTCAACATGTAGAAGAATGCAAATTGATCCACTCCTATATCCCTGTACAAAGCTCAAGTCCAAGTGGATCAAGGACCTCCACATAAAACCAGATATACTGAATCTAATAGAAGAGAAAGTGGGGAAAAGCCTCAAACACATGGGCACAGGGGAAAAGTTCCTGAACAAACCATCAATGGCTTATGCTCTAAGATCAAGAATTGCCAAATGGGACCTCATGAAATTGCAAAGCTTCTATAAGGCAAAGGACATTGTCAATAGACCAAAACAGTAACCAATAGATTGGGAAAGATCTTTACCAATCTTACATCAAATAGAGGGCTAATACCCAATGTATACAAAGAACTCAAGAAGCTAGACTTCAGAGAACCAAATAACTCTATTTTAAAAATCAGAAACAGAACTAAACAGAGAATTCTCAACAGAGGAATCTAGAATGGCCAAATGTTCAACATCCTTAGTCATCAGGGAAATGCAAATCAAAACAACCCTGAGATTCCACCTCACACCTTTCATAATGGATAAGATCAAAAACTCGGGTGACAGCAGATGCTGGCGAGGATGTGGAGAAAGAGAAACACTCCTCCATTGCTGGTGAGATTGAAAGGTACTCTGGAAATCAGTCTGGAGGTTCTTTAGAAAATTGGACATAGTACTACCTGAAAACCCAGCTATCCCACTCCTGGGCATATACCCAGAAGATGCTCCAACATGTAATAAAGACACATGTTCCACTATGTTCATAGCAGCCATATTTATAATAGCCAGAAGCTGGAAACAACCCAGATGTCCCTCAACTGAAGACTAGATACAGAAAATGTGGTACATTTACACAATGGAATACTACTCAGCTATTAAAAACAATGACTTCATGAAATTCATAGGCAAATGGATGGAACTTAAAAATATCATCCTGAGTGAGGTAACTCAGTCACAAAAGAACACACATGGTATGCACTCACTGATAAATGGATATTAGGCAAAGAGCATGGAATACCCACAATACAACTCACAGATCACATGAAGCTCAAGAGAAAGGAAGACCAAAGAGTAGGTTGCTTCAGTCCTACTTAGAAGGGGGAACAAAATAATCAAGAGGAGCAGAGGGTGGGAGGGCCTTGAGAGGAAGAGAAGAGGGGAGGAGAAAAAGAGGAGAAGAATCAGGTATGGGAGGAGATAGAGGAGATGTACAGCGGGTCAGGTAGTTGAACAGAGAGGTGTGTAGCAATGGGTGATGGGAAACTGGGGGTAGCAACCAGAAAGTCCCAGATGCCAGGAAAGCAGGAGCTTCTCAGTACCTCACAGGGATGACATTAGCTGAAATACCCCACAACGGGGAGGGAGAACCTGTGGAGAACATATCCAGAGAGGGATGGGGCCACCCACTCATCTTCAAAATTTTAACCCAGAATTGCTCCTGTCTAAAGGAAATACAGGGACAAAGAGTGGAGCAGAGACTGAAAGAAAGGCCATACAGAGACTGTTCCACCTGGGGATCTATCCTACATACAGACACCAAACCAAGATACTATTGGGGATGCCAAGAAGTGCTTGCTGACAGTGCAGCTGTCTCCTGAGAGACTCTGCCAGATCCTGACCAATACAGAGGCAGATGCTCTCAGCCAACTATCGGACTGAGCACAGGGAGTTCAATGGAGGAGTTAGGGGAAGGACTGAGGAGCTGAAAGGGCCTTATCTGGCATCATTGGGAGGGGAGGCCCTTGGTTCTGTGAAGGCTTGATGCCCCAATGTAGAGAAATTCGAGAGCAGTGAGGCAGGAGTGGGTGGGTGGGTAGGTTGCTGGGAGCGCACCCTCATAGAAGCAGGGTAAGAGGGGATGGGATAGTGGGTTGCAGAGAGGAAACAGGGAAAGGGGATAACACTTGAAATGTAAGTAAATAATATAAACTATTTTTAAAAGTGAAAGAAAATGCCTCTATAATATCAATCAGTGGGCATTTTATTAATTAGTTACTGGTGTGGGAGGGCCCATCCCATTGTGGGTGGTGCTATCCCTAGGCTGGTGGTCCCAGGTGCTGTAAGAAAGCAGGCTGAACAAGCCATGTGAAGCAAGCTAGTAAGCAGTACCCCTTTGTAGCCTATGTATCAGCTCCTGCCTCCAGACTTCAGCCCTGCTTAAGTTCCTGTCCTGACTTTCTTCAATGAGGGACTATGGTGTGGAAATGTAAGCTAAATAAACCCTTTTCTCCCCAACTTGATTTTTGGTTATGGTGTTTCAGCATAGCAATAGAAACCCTAAGACAGTTTGGGCTATAGACCCAGTTCTAGGCCAGCCTGAGGTACATAGCATGACTGTTTCAAACACAAGCAAACACACAAATGATTGCCTTAAAAAATACTGTATTTGGTTGAGCATGAAGTACATTTTATATGTAAGCAATTCATATTTCAGTTTTATCATCTTCCATGTATCTACTTGAAAATAATCTTCTGTGACTTATTTATTCAGATGATGAATATTTTATTAAATCTAGCAAGAATATACTCAAGTTTAATATCTAACTATACTTGAAGCAAAATATTTTCCAAACAAGTTTTTAGTTGTACTGGATTTCTTTTTTTAATGCATTAACATGATTTAAACTTCCCAAGTTAATATTAAGAAATACCACATTTGAATCTACTCTTAGAGTTTTGAGAACTATATAGATCTTGACTACAAAGACTGTTTCAGTATTAGAGATCAGATCTTGAATATTATGCTTGCTAGCAAGAACCCTACTAAGCCACATACCTAGCTCAAAAATGTTTTATCTTTGTATGAACACAAGTGAGTATATATATGTGTGCTATGTGTGTGTATGTTTTGTGAGTGTGTGAGTGTGTGTGTGTGTATGTGTGTGTGTACTGTACACAGCATGTATAGAAATGTGAGGATCACCTTGTCTTCCCTGTTTAAGATAGGGTCTTTTGTTGTTCACTGGTGTATATGCCAGGATAGCTGGCCTTCAAGTTTCTCTCTTTATCTCTTTCTCCTGTCTCTATCTCTGATTTTGCCTCATAGGAGGAAAGGAATTACAGATATGCAGCACTACACCCAGTCTTATGTGTATTCTTCAGATCTCATCTTAGATTCTCAAACTTACACAATGTAGGAAGCATTTTACCTACTGGGCCATCCCTCCAGCTCAAATATTTTTAAACATGAACTTGGTAACTGAGAAACTAAAACTTGAAATATGTATGCCTGGTCATCCTGCATGCTTTTGATCCAGGAATTGTTCCTGGATTTAATTCCACAAAGTTTAAGTTAGTACTGACACTAAACTGTTAAAGAGACAATTAACACTTTAAGGTTACTAGCCTGCACATCCTTAACAGAGATAGCCTTGCTCATAGCTAAAGCCAATCTTTATGCAACAGTGAACTAAGCAGTATTAAATCATCCATACTCTATTCTCAGTAACCTCCTAACATTTTGATAGAACTAGCCATATATGATGCAAAAAATATGCCTTCCTGAGTTCTTATCTGGACTCTCTTGATTAACAGTTAGGGGTCAATACACAAATAACAGCTGTATACCTCAATATCTCCATTGGTAAGCTATGAATAACAATAGCTCTTGCTAGAAAGTATTGCTTTACTTACATTATGTGGAAGATGCTCAGAATTATCTAATACACATCTTACCATCCAGCATCATGTAAATCTTAGCTATTATTTTTTATTATTTTTAAGAAATGCAGTACCTTGGATCCTGTCCTTGTAATCTACCATGTGAAGGATGATAATTTTGTCTAGACATAAGCATTTGTTCACAAGGTCTGTTCTTTGAAAAGTCCATAGAGCCAGCACTGCCTGACACACAATAAGGGCTGGTGGTTGGCTAATTACATCAAAATACTCTAGCCAAAGCCTGCAAGAAACCCATCTACAGTGATACAAAACTGGATTTACTGATTCATTGCAAGCAGGAAAAACAAGCCTCATGGGAACAGAAGGACTCTTTCCTACAGGAGTTGAGCCTAGGGAGCATCCAAGGAAATGGGCATCCTCTTCAGACTAGACGCTGTCTGGGAGCAGGGATAGTTCTGATTGAGTAGCTTAACTTTTTTATCCAATCACTGAAAGACAAAAGCGGGGGTAATGTTATATAATTGGAAAAGAGGCAGTGGTCACTCATTGTTAGCCTGGAAAGGGGAGTGTTTGCTCATCTTCTTGGTTGGCAATGTTCGTATTTTTTTGCCTGTTCAGACATTCCCATGAAGAATCTATTTCTGTCCAGATTCACTACAGGCTCTGAGTTGTCTCGGCTGAGGTTAGTGTCCTGTGAAAGTGTTTACCTTCCCACAGGAGAGCATACATTCAAGCTAAGTACTTAGAAAGCTCATGGCTAGCAGAGATGTGTTTTCCTGTTTCTCAAACTGGATAAGAAACAGTCAAATAGCAGGGCTAGTGGGAAAATAGTAGCTATCATTGCTATTATATACATACACCATCGAGTTTAGTTTAAAGTCCTTTCTTTTATAATCATTGTGTAACTTGAGCCTCAGAACAATTCAAGTAGGGGGCCCTCACTTACTTAACTCCAGAGGCTCAATATAATCATTGTGTAACTTGAGCCTCAGAACAATTCAACAGGGGGCCCTCACTTACTTAACTCCAGAGGCTCAATAGATAATGTAATACATCATGTAAATGACCCCTCCTTGATGTAAAGACTGCCCTCTGGAGTTGTGATGCAATACTTCTCTTGGAAGAGACATATTTCAGTTCCTTTTAACAATTTTGGAGCAGTATTGGGGTCACAGAGGCTTCAGGGTGCTGATTTCCCAGCTACACTTCAAGTTCTCCCTAGAAATCTGTTCAACAGCTAGTGTTGGATCTCTGATTTATCACACTTCCTGCTTCCACTAGATTGTGCTAGCCTGCCCCGGTAAGACCTAATCGCCATAGGCTACTTCAGTGGGGACAGCTTTGCCTATTGTCCACAGTCCAGTCGGCACCCGAACAGGATCTGTAAAAGGGTACAAAACTCACATCCTCTTCCACGTAGTGGCTTGCTAAAGTGAAAATAACTCTGCTTCCTTAAAAGGTCATATTTCTCAGCATGCTTTGCTTACGACTTTGGAATGACAGGGAACATGACTTTTGATCTATGAGGAAAAAAATAGAAAAGCAAACTATTTTGCTAAATTCAAGCACTGAAATTCCTAGATTTTGACTAATCAACTAGTTATGTATAAGTCCTTGCACATTTTGAGAAACTTGCTAAATGAAATCCCACAGGAAAATGGAAATTCCCAGGAAATTTTTATACTAATGAATCTTTGTCCAGCACCATCTTTTTGTATCTGGGAATTTCCTTAATTACTCTCTCTCCTTCAACACTGTGCAAAGTGAAAGTGAAAACGGAACCACTGGTTATCATCGAACCCAGGCAGTTCCCAGAAAGAACACGGACTCTGAGCCCGATAGATGTACTCCAGCATCCTAACCCTGCAGCTCACAAACTGTCACTAATGGAAATTCGTACTACCACTGTGAACACCACTTTTCTTTATTTGCCCATGAGTTTTTCCTGACACTGAGAGGAGAAGCCTGAACTTTCAGCAGAACACTTATGACCTTGTGAGCATGTTCTGGCATCTGATCTTTCCTAGGACAGTCAAAACATTTTGAGTGCAGAGACAACATTTATTTTCTTATTATGTGCTTCCATCCCTTAGGATAAGCGTATACTAAATGTTTATTAAAAGTGTCATCTTGGGGAATTACCAGGCCAATCCAATTTTCGTTTGCACACCTCTTAATATCAATTGAATGCCGGACATCATACCTATTTAGGACACATTAAAAATCATATTAATATGAATAAAAAGGAGAAAATGTTTCTAGTATATTATAGGCAACTAAATGTAGTAATGAAGTAGTAGGTATTCAGTCCCGTTCACCTCCCTTTTCTTTTAATCATGAATCAAATCAGGGGATTTTTGAAGCAAATTATTTTCTCTGTATTCTTTCCCATAATAAACCAAACATAATTTGAGGACTAAAACATAGTTTCATTTTTCATTTATTAGGAAGAAATTATTAAACATAGTTAATTCAGCTAATTTTATCGTATATCTCCCTGCTTTGAGAGCATGTGGAGATCAACAAAGGAGTGATTCATTGGCATTCTGACTTAGTGTTCTAACCAAATAATTGACTTCTTACAATGATGCTGTAGGGCTAGAGAGATTGCTCAGCAGTTAAGGGCACTGGCTGCTCTTCCAAAGGAAGATCCCCTGCATCCATATGGCACCTTACAGCTATCTGTAACTCCAAAAGGTATTCCATCTTCTGGCCTCTGTGGGTACCAGGCAGGTGTGCATAAATACACATAAAAATAAATTAAGAATTTTGGTCAACTGTGTTGGCAAACGCCTTCAATTCAAGCACTCAGGAGGTGAGGCAGTGGGATCTCTGTGAGTTCAAGGCCAGCCTGGACTACATAGTGAGTTTCAGGACAGCCATGACTATGTAGAGATCCTCTGTCTCAAAAGTAAAAAAAGAAATTAATAATAATACTACTACTACTACTACTACTAATAATAATAATGAGCAAAACTAAAATGACCCTTGATGGATATATGGTTAAACAACTATAATATGCCCACACCATGCAATACTATTCAACAATTTATAAAAAGCTATTGATACAATCAAAATGTCATGTGGACCTCAAGGGTATGATGCTGAATAAACTAAAACAATCTGAAAATATTACATATTTTACAATTCCATTAACAATTTATGGTTTGTATATGAAGTGGCCTACCAAAAGCCCATGCATTAAAGGCTTACTTCCTAAGTGGTAGCATTACTGAGAGTTGGTTGGATCATGAGGCTTGCTCCATTTATTGGTAATCCACTGATCTGCTCGTAACTGAAGGGGCTGATAGAAATCTGGGGCCTACTTGAAGAAAACAGGCCACCGTAGGCATTGGGAACATGTCTGTGAAAGATAGAGTGTCCCTGTCCTTCCATATTTCTCTACACTCCCTAGTGAACAGGTTTGCACTACACAGGATCCCTGCCATGATGTCCTTGCTCACTGGGCCCCTAAAGCAGTGGAGCTACCAACCACGGACCATGGCTTTGAAACCACAAAGCAAAATAAACTCTTCTTCCTTCACGTAGATTTTCTTAAGGAATGTGTTACAGTGATAGTAAAGTAATTTTGAAACAGCAAGATTAGACAAGGACAACAGATTCAGTGTTTACAGAGATTTTCTTTCTGACAGCCATGAGGGATGACTGGTGCGCCTCCTCTCTCCTAGCCTGTGGTAACTTCAATCATTCCTTGATTTACTGCAGTTGCCTTTGTTCCTGTATCGTCACTCTGTGGTTCCCCTATGCAAGGCTATCTTGGTATTTAAATACTTACTCTTTATTATTGGGGGTCCTACTAGATACCATAGGCCCACATGCTGACCCCAAACCCAAGAGACTACTACCTCAACCTCCTAAGTAATGGGATTGCAGGCATGATCCACCGAATCTGATCCATTTTTTCCTATATCAACAGTCATCTTTGATTAAGGTCTAGACTTTAACTTAATCAGCTCTATCTTAGAAATTTTTCTGTTGCTGTGATAAAATACCCTGCAAAAGCAACCTACAGAAGGAAAAATATACTTTAGGTGCAGAGCTGGAAGGCACAATTGATTATGGCAAAGAAAGTAAGGGAGCAAGAGCTTAAATCAGGTGGTCAAATGCTCTCTATAAGAAGAGGTGACGGATGCTTGTGCTGTTTGTAAGGGTGGGCACAGTAAAGAAACCAACAAAAATCTGGGAGCAAAGTTTTTATTGTGGATGAGAAAGGGAGGTGGGAGGCATTCAGAGGCATCTGGAAGAGTCCAGAGCTAAGAGAAAAGGAAGGAGACTGGATATGGCCAGATTTATCTGAGGAAAGCAAGAATAGCAGAGAGCATCCATTTCAAGAATAGTGTGTTCATGAAGAGGGGGAGAGACTTGCCATCATATAGAGAACAAGGGGTATCCAGGAGAAGGGAGTCCTGGAAATTACAACAGTCTGGGAGCTAGTCTGGAGAAGTGGTAGGAGGCAGCCAGAGAATCAGAGTGTAGATAATCAACAAGATAGCAAGCTTTTGGCTTTTCCCAAAAGTGCGACCTTTCTGGCTGACTTACCTGGGCATGTTCTAGGCAGGGCATGGATATGTCAAAGCTTGCACAGGGAGATACTATGAACCTATGCCTTGTTTTGCAAGCTAATCAATGCAAAAAGAGGAAAAGGGAACCCATCCTACGTCACCAAGACACTCAAACAACCAATCTTCCAGGAGAAAGCAGACTTCAGTTTTTATCTCCTCCCTTCTTATGATCAATCTATTCATTAGTGGCGAGTGTGTGTGCATGTGTGTTTAATGTGTGTTTGTGTGTGTGTGCATGTGTGCATGCGTGTGCACACATACTTTACTTTTAACAGAACTTGATTGCTTGCTGTTTCTCTTTTTTTTTTCCTGTCTTTTAATTTTTTAATTGTTGGGGAAGGACCCTGGATGGTAACATAAGCAGGTACCAACACCGTTAAGCTTGACGTGAAACTGCTATTTCTGAAAAAGTGCCTTCTTTGGCAAAATGTTTGTATCTTATTTCTAAATGAGATGTGAATGTCTTAAAGCTGCTATTTCCTAAACTAATGTAGTAAGATCCAAATAATCTTTATTCACAATAACATTTAGGTATAATTTGGTAGGATTTTGAATAAATGAGTTCAACAAATAGATGTGATGCTAATTTTGAGGCTAATTTGTCTATTTTGTCTAAGTTTTTGTCTAGTAAATTTACTTCAATATTAATGTCTTAAGCCTTCTATCATTAATTAGCTGATTATAAAAATTAAATGTATATATTCACAAAAATTCATGTATGTATGTATATATGTATACATATATTATGTATACATAGATATTCTTAGCTGAGAATATATACACATTAGGTTGTGAGTTCATATTTTTTAATTTTTATTTTTTATTTATGTGTATGTGCGTTGCCTGTAGAAGCCAGAAGAGGTGGTCAGATTCTCCGGAGTAGGAGAACAGGCGGCTGTGAGCTATTAAATTCGAGTACTGATAGCAACCCTCAGGTCCTCCAGAAGAACAACAAGCCCTCTTAACGGCTTACCCATGACTCCAGCCCAAGAAAACAAAATCTTAGAATGTAGACTTGGAAACAACTGTTAAGAACTGGAGTATAGGAAAGAAAATGTCGATGTTATCTACATATTACACTTACTAATATAAGGAACACAGTTACAGATTATAGTATCCTGGTGGGTATAAGATCATGGAACTATATGGTTCACAAAGATGAGATATTTGCGCCGAACATCGTACTGCAGTTATCTAAGTAGAAAGGTGTTTAAAGTAAAAAGATGAAATAGTGCTGGGTTTTGATTGTTTGGGATTTTTTTGTTTTTTGTCTTTGTTTTTCTTTTTGGATAGAAGACTTCCCAAACACAAGAAATGGTTCTATTTTTCAATTTGCGTGTAGGCTTTGGAGAATAACAGGAGAAACAGTTTCCTGGTAAGGGAGCAAGTCACAGAAGCTAAACACCTCAATTTGTCACACTGACGCTCTGACCTCTCTACCTCACTCCTCAAGTGGCAGCCACTGAGTGAAGACTGGAGTGGAAGCAACCACATGGTTACTGCTCAGGAAGTGGGGCCCCAGGCTCCCCAGCAGGAGTCACCCCACACCCTATCACTTCTGTGGTTTGGAGGCTAAGGAAGACACCCGGGCCGAAGGAAAATCTGGCCGACCCACCTGACACCGGCCTGGAGGACTCCGGAGGGATTTTCCCCAGAGGAAAACTTTTCCAGGCGTCAGGAGTGCCCACTTGGCTTGTGGGGAGAGGGAGGCCTCTGAGACACGCCTCTGCTAACTTTACCCCAGGAACTGCAGAGGGAGGAGCCGGCGGAGGGAGGAGCCGGCGGAGGGAGGGGTCTGCAGACAGAGAGTGAGAGAGAGGAGCCTGAGCCTGAAGAGGGTGGGGTCTGCGGAGGGAGGAGCCGGTGGTGGGAGGAGCCGGCGGAGGGAGGAGCCGGCAGAGGGAGGAGTATGCAAAAGATGAAGCCTGCAGAGGGAGGAGCTGACGGAGAGAGGAGCTTGAAGAGGGAGGAGCGGGCGGAGAGAAGAGCTGGAGAAGAGAGGAGTCCGCCCAAGGAGGGCCGGTAGAGGTAGGAGCCCGCGAAGCCCTGGAGGAGGGCTGAGGAAGATCCGCCTCGGCGCGGCCGCAGACCGGACGGCCTCCTAAGGCCGGAACTGCAGCGGCCGCGCAGGAATGGGCCGCCCCGGGACCTAGCGCGGCACGGCACGGGCCGTGGCCAGGGTCGGGCGGAGCCGCGGCGCAGCCGGAGCCATGAACGGGGACGCCATCTGCAGCGCGCTGCCCCCCATCCCCTACCACAAGCTCGCCGACCTGCACTACCTCAGCCGCGGCGCCTCGGGTACCGTCTCGTCCGCACGACACGCGGACTGGCGCGTGCGGGTGGCAGTGAAGCACCTGCACATCCACACCCCGCTGCTTGACAGGTAGGGCGCCGGCGCGGGGCCCCACGCAGACGCGGGCCGGGCTGTCGCCGGCTCCGCCGCGGCGAGTCCTTAACCCTTGCCCTAACCTGGTCCAAGGGAGAAACTGTCCTGGACGTGCGTCAGACTTTGCAACCCTCTCTGCGGTCTTGCTTCTCATCCCATCCGAGGTGTTCTCTCTCCAAAACCCTGCAATCACGGCCATCTCTAAAAGCCTGTTTATTGAACCCGACGTGTGTTGCTACAGTGCTGTGGGCTTTGCTCTATTTTAGCTAGCTGATAGCCACAAGAGTTGTGGATCTCTGGAAACTGCTCTTGGAAACGAAGTACGCAGTGAGTGCAAAATACATGCGGGATTTTGAACATTTAGCACAAAAAAAAAAAAAAAAGTAATATACCGGTGTTTTTATATTAGTTAAACATCAAAATATTTTTCTAGGGTTTATGTATGTTTCACTCCTGCTCCTGAGCCTGCATATTATGGCTTGGTTTGGTTTGATTTGGTTGGTTTTGTTTTCTTTGTGGTTTATTACGTGCACCCATGAAGTTCAGATATCAAATTCTACATTACCAGTTGTTATTCGAGCTCTTGGAAGTCCCCAAAGGAAGTGTGCCCTGTTTTTGTAACAGTAAAAATGAATCAAAGGCTATTATTAAATGGTCAAAATTTGTGAAGATTAAAAAAAAAAAAAAATTGACTGCCCCATGTCCTGGTATTATTTGGGGCCAGCTCCCACGTATTCAGAAAAAGAAAGAAAGAAAAAAACAGGTTGGTTTCTGTTTCCAGGAAAACATTACAACTAAATACCGAAGTTGTGTGACTGTATGTGTTAGTCAGTGAGTCTAGTCAGAACACTTGTGTGTTTTTCTTCCATCAGAAATTGAACCAGACCTTCATTCTGTCCTTAGTGCAGTCGCTAACAGTGGTGGTTACAATGTTCTCTTCTCCTGCTGGATCTAGTGTGAAAATCCAGCTATCATAGCGGCCCTATTGGTCAGAGGCTGTTAATGCTGGGTATCAGGGCAGATCAAGCTTCAGATAACTCCCTCTCTTACTTCAGCCCTGATAGAATGTTGGACTTTCATCTGCCTGTAGCTCTTTTTTTCCACTCTGGGCTAGATCACATTGTAGTAGTCTGTGGAACCAGTGCTGTGTGTGTGTGTGTGTGTGTGTGTGTGTGTGTGTGTGTGTGTGTGTTGGTCGGTGGGAGTGTGCAAGCAAGCAAGCAAGCGAGTAGTCAACTCTAAAGGGAGGTTGGTCAGGAACCAAGTAAACAAACAGTCGATGAAAATGCAGCACTAGTAGGCCGCTAAGTATACTAAAACTAATTGGTTTCTTCCCACTTTGGATTCTGCTTCCCAAGGCTTTACTTTACCTAAGCTTTCTTTGTGCCATTTGTAGGCCAAGGGATAAAGATGGAGAAGATGGTGCTGCTTCCCCATATTCACCAACCACTTCATGGTATAATTTTGTTGAATTGGAAAGGGAATTACCTGTATAAGACCACCAAAGCCCCCTTGCCTTACTGCATTGCGTTCTCTTATCTTGCTGTCTAAGATCTTACCATGAGCATAGGCCTAGGCTTATGCAACTGACTCCGAGGGTGTCTTACTTCCTCACCTAGAAAATATGAATAATAAACCCTGTGCATATATTTGTTGTGCTCTGGTGTGGATAATGTACCCATTGTTCTTTAAGATTACCTGAAAAGAAAATAAGTTTATGTGACACTACATGTTATTTTTTAGTGATTAGGGAGTCACTCGTAGCCAGTGAGTGGGCCCTGCACAGCAGTCTTTCAGCCCTAATGGACTGATGACTCCTGTTGGTTGTTCAAGGGCCCTAGAGATGGGTAGCTGTTTCCTATTGACATTTTGAGTTGGGTCATTTTAGTGATGTAATTATTGAAGCTGTATTTTACATTTTTCATTTTTAAAAATCTTTTGCTTTTATTTTTCCTCCTCAATCTCGTTAAAATCTAACCTTACAGCCTATCTGCTTTGTTTTTTTCATCAAACAACAGAATAGGAAAGACACAGACTTTAGCGTACCAGGGCTACAAATTAAATCTGACTTAAACCCTGTCGCTTTGTATTGTGGTCACCACAGGACCATTCGTTTTTCTGACTCTAGATACCCCTATGTGTAAAGTGGAGAGAATCAACCCAGCTTTGGAGAGTTGATTCCAAGGTTAGAGTGCACAGAATATGACTGATAGGAAGGACCAATGCATAGACCTTTTCATGTGTGTTTGTACATGCATGTGCTTGTATTAGTATATACACATAGGAGATATATGTTCTGGTCCATGTGCGTGATGTGTAGGCCAGAGGTCAACTTCAGGTGTTGTTCCTCAGGACCATTTTGTGTGTGTGTGTGTGTGTGTGTGTGTGTGTGTGTGTTTAACGTTTTGCAGTGTTTATTGTTGTTGGCTTTTTGAAGTGTATTCTTAGGAATTGAACTCAGATTCTCCTGCATGTATGACCATCACTTTACCAACTGTGCTGGCTCCTAACCCCTTATTTCATACTTTGGATGGAAGCAGGAAAGGCTATCTTATATGTGTGTGTCACTGGAACTTCCACACTGTGCACTCTCATCTCAAGTGTCCAGGAATCTTCGGGTTCATCCTGTAACGTACTACACAGGAACTGTCTTGTTGACCCATATCTCTTGGGACAAATACAGAATGTGAGAAATTGAAGTTTAATTAAATGGGCTTCACAGACTGATATAACTGGTTTCCTTACAGACATAGTAAGGGACAGAGAATAGAGAAACTTTGCTGTATGTAGTCTTGCACCTCTTGAATTTAGAAGCATAAAATATGTTGCCTACTCGAAAACTTAATAACTTCTAACTATGGTTGGGTGTATGTCCGTGTGTCTCCCTGTGTGCTTTAAGTAGTCTGGTCAGAAATGTCTGTTGGTATTCTTATTTCAACAGTCATTTGTCCATATCTCGGGTTTCCTAAGAGCCAAGGAATCATCATCACTTACCCAATAGGCTTCTCCTGGAAGCATTTCTATTTATGTCTTTGCTGCCAACACCCATGCATCTGGGCAAATGATGGCATCAACATCAGCTCTCCCCCATTGCTTTTGTTCATTTAAGTCCCTTGTAGCCAGTCCTGGCTTCTACCGTTCTTCTCAGCCAGTGTTTTCTTCTGTCTTTCCACTACTGCTTTAATGGGTTCAGGCTCCCCTTGCTTTGTATCTGAACTGTTGTTACAATCTTCAAAATTGTTCTCCTTTCTCTTAATCCTATCTCCTGCTACCAAGAGAATTATCTTTAAACCTCTTTTTACTGATCTCTCTTGCCCAGAACTTTGCATTGCACCTGACTGTCCGACAAAGCGGTTTGGGGCATCTGAGGATGGCAGCGTGTTGTTTATGCCACCCTCCTCTTACACATGCTCTTTCCTATCTTAGCTCTCATTACATAGTCACAGGATCACTTTCACTTCCTGAATTCATTTGACACATGGCTGTTGGACATGTGCTGTGTTGCTGAATAGGAGGTATTGTTGTAAGTCCCGGAGATGGATACACACATGTGCAAAAGCGAAGCAAGGTCTTCCTTTTGTGGAAGCCCCATTTACTTTCTGTGCCTTCTCACTGATGTTGAAATTCTAGCCATACTTCAGGCTCCACTGAAAGTCTACCTCTTTGAAGATGGTGGTGACTTTACCATGCTCAAAATTCTCTCTCTTCTGAATGCCCCATAGTTTGCTTTTCTTTTTGTGTGTGTATGTAAAATATATGGTGATTATCATATTATTCCTTGTATTGTGTGTTTATTTTTCTTATCTGAATTATGGGCCTTTAAAGGCAAAGATACCATTTTGTCTTTATATGTTATAAAATGCTGTCCATAGCTCTATTTGATATGTCTTTTATTCATGATCATGTGGTATAGCAGGGCTTGGGCGATGAATGCTTACCTGTTTGCTGTTCTTTTCCCAAGTTTAGTGTGTAATTTCTGCATCATCTAAGCCACTGGTTCTCAATCTCTGGGTCATGACCCCTTTGGGGGCAAAGCAACCCTTTCACAGGGGTTGCCTAAGACAGGTTGGAAAACACAGATATTTATATTACAGTTCATTACAATAGCAAAATTACAGTTACGAAGTAGCAATGAAAATAATTTTATGGTGGGGGGGGTAACCACAGCGGGAAGAACTGTATAAAAGGGTCGCAGCATTAGGAAGGACGAGAACCACTGATCTAAGCAATTACATCTGCAATATTAGAATGTTTCAGAATTCATGTTTAGAAAACTTTTATATGGTATATAACAATAAAATGGAATGTTCTTCTAATCAAATATTTTCCTTTTAGTATAAAATAATCTTGATAATTGAATTAGTTCAAGTATCGGCCATTCTAACACAGGTGGATTTTTGGAGCTTCCTCTAACGCTGTTCCTTCTCTCTCCTAGGCAAAGCACAGTCACAACCACATGTAGCCCTCTTGCCACCAGTGGTTTATAGAAGTTATTTTGACTGATCTCTAAACAGACCAGTAGACTACATAGAGTAGATAGTACCTCTATTTTAAATGTGGTCAAACTAAGGGACACAGAAGTTGACAAATCACAAGAAGCTACATAGCTATTAGTGAAAAAAAAAAAATCCAAGCTTAAGTAATATGTGGGTATGGTCTTTGCATGTTTTTCATTATCTGAAATCATTATCTTTTTTCCCCCTTAGTGAAAGAAATGATATCTTACGAGAAGCCGAAATATTACATAAAGCAAGATTTAGCTACATTCTTCCAATTTTGGGAATTTGCAATGAGCCTGAATTTTTGGGCATAGTTACTGAATACATGCCAAATGGATCCTTAAATGAGCTTCTACACAGAGTAAGTACTGCTTGTTTTCAATGGCGTTAATCACTGTTTAGTCTGCTCAAACTATATATAATATTTTCGTTTTTCATTCACATAACTTTGCAATATATAAATGAATCAAACCAGGTAGGCGTGGGAAATAGAAGAATTCATTCTATATAATCCATTGGTAAGCCATAGTTTGTATTAGTAATGATTTAGGATCCAAATTAAGAATTAGCAGTTAATGGAACAAGTAAATTATCTTTAGTGACATGACACATGACACTTTTTTATCTATAGCAGTTAGAGCCATTACTGACTTATTTCCAGAAGGCTAAGTTACTCTGACTTTTATTTGTAAATCCTATCAACAAACACACTTGGGAGTCCTCATTCTCAAAATATTGGAATTCCATTTTTATTTTTGCTCGATCTTACTGATTTTTTTTTCCAGTCTGCATTTTCTTTCAGAAATCTTTTTAGGTCAAATGCTGAATTTTGTGAGGATTTGAGCTAGTTAGAATTGTGTAACACCTGTGAATGCCTATGGCATTCACACATCGTACTGTATCACAGGCAAGGGAAGGTGGGCGCCACGGTCAGCCACTCACGGAGTGACTTCCTCTTTGTTTCAGAATACATCGCATTCTATTCATGACTTGTGACCATCTGAAACAAAGACGGACAAAAGTAACTCGTGTCAGTCTGTAAGGTTTGTGTCCCTGCCCCAGCAATCAACTTACAAAGATTCCATAAATCAATTTCTTTTTTCTTGTTTGAGAAATGAAGTTTAAGCAGACATTCTCTTGTTTTCTTTCCATGTCCCTGTAGAATCTGGCACCCAGATTTGAAGCCCACTGGAAATTCTGTAGCCTTCTCTAATGGTATTGCTAACTCTAGATGTGACCATAAAACATAGATTGTCACTGTACCCTTCACTGCCTGAGGAAAAACCTCTATGTGGCACTGCCATGCAGAGGCCCCATTGTTCCTTTAAACTTCATAGTGTTTTGAAAAAGTTGCCTCTGATAGACCAACAGACGATTCACTTACTCCAAGGTATTCAGCTTATGCGTCCCCAAGGAAGTAATGCTCTGTGTTGGTATTTCATAGTTCCTTATTTTAGTTCCTTAGTCTGTTACCCCAAATTATGCACTAGTTACTCGCAATGGGATTTATCTTGAAGCGCTCATCTCTAACATCATGAAAGATCATTGAGTGAAAATGATCTTTTGAAATATTTTGAAACATCTCCCTACCAATTGGTCACTGAAATTTAAGCAGGTTTGTTTTCAGAATCAGAAGGCAGTTTTAGCACTTCCAAAAAAAGTGACTTTTACTTAGTATTTTTTTAAGAAAAATGAACCCATGGGTATGGTGCCTGATTGCCACCACCACCTTTTCCAACGTGTCTGATTCTTCTGAGTGTTCACATTCTCCTGGGAAACTGTGTTCACTTAATTTATTCAGAAAACAAAATTATTTTAAAGAAACTCCGGTGGATATAGGTTTAGAAACAAAAATGGTCTTGGATTCCACAAGAGGAAAATTCTCAAAAGTTAATGTTTCAAGAGGTAAAGTCAATAAATTGTATGATGAAAAGTATGAGATCCAGATCTGTGGGTGACTCAGAAGGTATAGGCCCTTGCCACCCAACAAGACAACCTTAAGCTGAGGCTGAGCCCAAAGCCTGTGTAAAAGTGGAGGGGAAATACTCACTTCAGGAGGTTGTCCCCTGACCTCCACACTCACAGTCTGGTACACGTACCCTCCTCACACACGTGCGCGCGTGCACACACACACACACACTTTAGTAACAAATTAAATTTTTTTCAGATATGACATATTGACACTTCAAATAAATGTAATATACTATACTGTCAATTTTTAATTGATGTAGAGTGATAGTGACAATTTTAGTTTTGAATTAATTTAAAAAGTTAAAATTTTGAATGAATGGTTTGGCGTGTCAGAAGCAATTATATATTTGTCTCTATGTGCTTATGCGTATAAGTGACTTGATGAAGCCATGGAACTGGGCGGTGAATGGGGGTGTAAATACGTGTGTCTGGCTGTACATACATGCACCGCAGAGCTATTTCTGCTAAAGAACAAGACAGCAATCCCATGCAATTGCATGGCCACTATAAAAAGGGAAATACCACTGCTAAAGTTATCATAAACAACTCTAAAACTTAAAACAGAATATTAATATCAGCCAGGCAGTGGTGGCCACGCCTTTAATCCCAGCACTCCGGAGGCAGAGGCAGGCGGATTTCTGAGTTCGAGGCCAGCCTGGTCTACAGAGTGAGTTCCAGGACAGCCAGGACTATACAGAGAAACCCTGTCTCGAAAAACGAAAGAAAGAAAGAAGGAAGGAAGGAAGGAAGGAAGGAAGGAAGGAAGGAGGGAAGGAGAAAGAAAGAAAGAAAGAATATTATTATCAATTGATACTATGTTATAAACTTGAGTGTCTGTTTCATCTTAGTGTGTAATCTCTTTCCTCACGGATTTCTTAATTTTTAACTGTTGAACTAAAGTAGTACTTTTCATTTTATTTCTTTCACCCATACAAAGAAAACTGAATATCCTGCTATTGCGTGGCCGTTGAGATTCCGCATCCTGCATGAAATTGCTCTTGGTGTAAATTACCTCCACAATATGAACCCCCCTCTGCTTCATCATGACTTAAAGACTCAGAATATCTTATTGGATAATGAGTTTCATGTGAAGGTAACTATTTTGGGGGGGAAAAAGTTTCTCTGGGTCTTTTTCTTAATAATTCTGAAAAAGCTTTTCACTAGTATCTTAATGTCTGTCTTCACTACCACCTCTCTGTGGCTTGGGGCTGGGAAACCTGATTGGGTAGGTGAAGGAATGAAGCAGTCTCAGCCTGTAAAGATGGAGGAGGAGGAAGCTCTAGTTCCTAGCGTTTTCACAAACTGCCAACTTTGCAGTGGGACCAGGGGTTTTGTATTCCTATGGGTCTGAGGCAGTGGAGGTCCTTAACATGTTCATGGCTCTTTGTCAGCAAGATTCATTCACTCAAGTGGTCCTCAGCTCTCTATCCTTCAGCCCCTTTCTTGAAGCGATTCCGTTTTTCTTGTTTGTTTGTTGTGGGGCAGGGGAGCCGTGGAATGGTATGGGGGTGGGGGTGGGCTGCATGTCCTGGCACACTTAGCTCGGTGCCACCCCGCACCTTTGCCCCACCGGAGGAGGTCTTGTAGCCCAGTAGCCAGTTAAAACTTCCGCTTTCCTTATAAGGTCATGTCTAGCAGCACCTGGAATTCCTCCTTATTCAAATGAGCATCGCTAGTGCTTTAGCCCTGGCCAATGATGTGCATTCACCCCATAGCCCCTATTCACCCTCCCCCAAGGTTTAAATAGTGTTTGTTCCCCCATTAAACTAGCTGTCTCACTGAACTCACCGCCATCCCCATCCCGCTCCCCTACTCTGAACAGGTTTATATGAAACAGGGTCTCACTGTGTACCCCTGGTGGGCATAGAACTCATAAGAATCCCCTACCTTTGCCTTCCAAGTGCTGGGATTAAAGATGTGCACCACCAGCACCATGCCTGGCTTAAGGCTCAGTTATTCTTAATCTTTAGAGACAGAATTTGGTATAGAATAGCAATTCACTGTGTTTCTTAGTTAAAATTGTCAAAAATGTGTTTACCTCTTTTTCTTTTCTGTTTTAAAATTATCATAGAGTCATAGGATGTTAGATTACAGCGTGGTTCCATATACCCGCTACCCAGCTTCCCTGCATAATTAGAATACAGCTTCCAGACCAGAAATTGGACAGGGATTTGGGATTTTGAACGCCTTTTGATGTGCTTCTGTGTCACCCATATAGCCTTTTGCATGAAAAGTTTCCTCATGAGCCCGTTTCCTAACTAGGTTTTTCATTTTTAACCACTCAGTTTTAAGAACCCTGTATATATTTTGAATATGAGTCGTTCATTCATCAGATAATAATTTTCAAATATTTCTTTCAAATATTTCTCCACAGCTTGTATTGTTATCTGTGTGTACTGAATCTTGGAGAATATACACGTGTGTGTGTGTGTGCGCGCGCGTGCGCGAGCTCGTGTGCGTGTGTGTGCGCGCGCGAGCTCGTGTGTGCCTGTGTGTGTGTGTGTGTGTGTGTGCGCGCGAGCTCATGTGTGCATGTGTGTGTGTGTGTGCGAGCTCATGTGTGTGTGTGTGTGCGAGCTCGTGTGTGTGTGTGTGCGAGCTCGTGTGTGTGTGTGTGTGCGCGCGCGCGAGCTCGTGTGTGCCTCTGTGTGTGTGTGTGCGCGCGCGAGCTCGTGTGTGCGTGTGTGTGTGTGTGTGTGTGTGCGTGTGTGTGTGTGTGTGTGTGTGTGTGAGATCACTGGCTATTCTGGCTGGCTAGTGACAGGGAATCCTCCTGTCTCCAGTTCCCCACTGCTTGGATTGCAGGTGTTTCCTGCCACGCCTGGATTTTTTATGTGGGTTCTGAGACATTCGACATGTTTGCCTGGTAGTACTTTACCACTGAGCCTTTTCCTAGGCCTATTTTTATCCTTTCAACAAAGCCTGTCTCCAAGAAACAACTGAACATTTGTCCAGTTTATCACTCTCTTCCCTTATGCACCATGCTTTTGCTGTCCCTTGTAAGCCCTGTTCTTTAAACTCTAGGTACTGACCATTTTCCCCTGTGCTACGTTCTAAGGGTTCTTACTACTATGCTGTTATGCTGAAATCTCATGTTTGTTTCCAACTTGTTTGTGTGTAAAGGGCAAGGTTTACTGTAACCCTGTATAGAATGGGGAAATGCAAATAAGGAGCAACTCCAAGTTCCTCACTTAGTTCTTATATGTCTATTTCTGTAGCATACAGAGTCCGATGATCTTAAATATTAAAAATGGTCGAAGAAACATCTATTTCTCCATTACTTAATAGAGTAGTTGTACCAATAGAAAATTTTAACAGAGAACCATGAGAAAAATTAAATTTAAAAAATTACTGAATATACTTCCTTTTTCTTGATGTAAAATGGTGGTTTGGGAAGAGAAAGAAGGTCAAGCTTATGGCCCAGCCTTCCTAAGAGGGATCCAGGGACTGACTTGGGGTATCTCCTCCTTTCTACAAGACCTTATGGTTAACTGCTAGAACTCTTGAGTCCTTGTGAGAGTTCTGTTGCCAGAGTAGTTACTCCGTAGCAGAGGACTAGCATCCATGTGAGTAACTGATACTTTCTTAAATCGCCAAACTTCCTTCCCTGTGCTTTCATCCATTGGTTCTACCTTGTGTTTTATTGGTAAATGTAATAAAATCGATTCTTCGCCAATACAAAAGTATTCTAATATCTGGGTAGCAGAAGTCCCTCTGCTTCTCACACACACTTGGAAATCTCTCTTTTGTCTGCTAAATAGCTTTGCCTTCTTTAGTCAGCTCCTTGTGGTATGACTTAGGATTCTTGAATGCGCCGTTTAGCTTTAATCTCAAATTTTGATCCCTAGAGCTGAACAAAATACATCTGACATCTCCTGATGAATATGGAGTGGAGTCTAAGTGTGATTTTTGTACCTCTAAATATATACTAAAAGTTTCTTAGCCAGGCATGGTAGGTGTTGTCTGTTATTCCAGCACTTGCGAGGTGCCGGCAGGTGGATGAGGAGTCCAAAGCCTAGGGTACAGAGTGGGTTTGAGGCTAGTCTGACTGCTGAGACCTTCCACAGGAAAAAAAAGGGGGGGTTAGTAATTTACCAGTGGCATGGGCAGTTATGATGCTCAAATTGGATTGACAAGCAAAGGTCCCGAGAGGATCCTTTCTTATGTCCGTGCTGTTATTCTTGTCATTTTCGTGCATTATTGTTTAGCTATCTCTTCGTATCATGCACTTTTTAGAATTCCTTTTGTACAGTATCAGATCTCATCCTGCTGTGTGGGGTAAGACTTCAGCTTCCATTCAGAACAGAGCAGCACAGTGTTGTAACCTTAAGTAACCCTAAGAATCTTGGGACACATTAATCCAATCCTTTTGTTAATCCTTACTGTTAGGAAATCATCATTCGGCCTTTTTTTTTTTTTTTAAATTGGACATTTTATTTATTTATATTTCAAATGTCATCCCTTTCCCAGTTTCCCCTCCAGAAACCCCTATCCCATCCCTCTCCCTCTTCCCCCACTCACCCACCCACTCCCACCTCACCACCCTGGGATTCCCCTTCACTGGGGCATCAAGCCTTCACAGGACCAAGGTCCTCTCCTCCCATTGATGCCAGATACAGCCATCCTCTGCTACATATGTGGCTGGAGCCATGAGTCCCGCCGTGTGTACTCTTTGGTTGATGGTTTAGTCATTGGGAGCTCTGGGGTGTCTGCTTGGTTGATATTGTTTTTCCTATAGGGTTGCAAACTCCTTCAGCTCCTTCAGTCCTTTCTCTAACTCCTCCACTGGGCACCCCGTGCTCAGTCCAATGGATGGCTGTGTCCATTCAGCTTCTTAGGGACATAGATTCTTGCATGTACCATTAGAGTTTCTCCTTAAGACTCATAAAGGAGTCCTTGTGACTGCCTTTCCCAGTGTCTCGGTGGCTTACTCCATCTGACCAGTCCTTCTGTCATATTCACCTATATCCTCGCTATATCCTGGGCCCTATGTTCCTCACCAATTGACATGACTTTCTTAATTAGCATGATTAATTAGTCCAGTTTGAAAGGTATGAATGCCTGATGGCAACTGGCTAATTAGTTAAAAACAGAACAAACAAACAAACAAACAAAAGACACTTCTTGTGAAAAGGTCCCGTGCAGGCCAGACCAGCAGTCAGACTGTAAATTTCGTGAGGAAAGCGTGTGGCTTGTTAACTTCCACATGCTTAGCACGTGCTGTATAGAAAGAAGTAAGTAAATGAATTCCAAATCTTCTCTATATAATAAATGCATCTGCTCAGTTAATAGTCAAGTATGCTATTGTAAAAGTAAACAAAATATCCTAGAGAGACAAACTTTTAACTTGGTGCTGTGGTAAGTAGCAAAGCTGTCAAAGAAATTTGTCTTATTTGTGGGAAATTTTGTTATGCAAAGTGTAAAATTTAGTACTGGTCTTTGTAATTGGTTTTTCATGAATTCTTGCTGGTTTCTTTGTTTTCTTTTAAAGTTTCCCTTTTGATAACTTGAAATACCCTTTTGCAAACGCTTCTGAAAGTTTTGGAGTTTGTTTGTTTTGGTTTTGTTTTACTTTTTTGTTGTTGTTTTTTAATCTTGGTTAAAGGCTTGTCTCTTAATAGGATGGAGACTTGCAAAATCATTTATTTTTTCCTTTTTAAAACTCAGACTGGCATTACTTTCTAAATTTTTTCTTTTCAGTTTATAAATAATCTTTAGACATACACACATTAGTGATAGTAACAAGCTCCTATGGATAGCATGTCATATGGCAGATACTCTTCTGAATCATTCCTTAGAAAGACCAGTTTGAATTATCTCAACACACTTCTACGGGGTACATTACCCCCAGTTGCAGATGAATAATGTCAAGCACAGAGAAACTCCACAGTTTCCTGAGGGCCACACGGCAATCAGTGGTAGAATTAGACTGTAAATTGAAATAACCTTGACTCCAGAACCCAGTGTTCATAACTGGAGGTCCGTTACCTTTAGAACTAGCCAGGCCTGGCTTTCCTTGTTCCACAGCGTGTCTTCCCTTTATCTTTTCTGGTTTGTTTTTCTTTTCTGGTTTCCCTTTATCTTTTCTGGTTTTCTTAAGCTTACAGTAAATGTATAAAAGGTTTTTGAGGAGGTAGGAACTGAAAAGTTTAAACACAGATATAAATTATTTTTCTGTACAAAACACAAGAGTTAAATATTCAAGATACTACTTATCCTGGATGGAGCCCACTCTACATTGTTAACTTCTTCAGTATGTAAGTCTAAGTAAGTTAAATGTCTTCAACATTTCCCATACTCCTTGGTCACTAAGTAGTATTTCTGGTCTTATGTTTTATCTTTTATTTTTAAAAAGTAAGGAACCTTTTAAACATTAAGAAAGTTACATAGCCTATGTTATATATTATGTATTTAAGACTAACACCGGAATAAAGCTGTAAAAGACATACTAAAAATAAAGAATGCCTATCATTGGTCAATTCCTTTGCTGTGCATTCTTGGGGACACACAAATACGTGATATGTAGGCATCCAAAGTGACTCTTAGTAGTGAGCATAAAGCATATAATGCTGACTTTTACTATTATAAGAGTTTACTTATTTTAACATTTAACAACACCAATAATAATATCATAAAAACCTGAGCTGGCAAACTGTCTCAGCTGCCCAAGTGTTTGCTGTCAAGCCTAATGACTGAAGGTCCATCCCCAGAACCCACATGGTGGAAAGAGAGAACAGGCTCCTGAGCTGTCTGTCCTCTGGCCTTCCATGGCCACACACACACACACACACACACACAAATGAATACATTTAATAAAAAGATTGTTAAGGACCATGTAGACCTGATTTGTAAGCCATGTATATGGCATATGAGGAGGACTAGTCAGTGGTAGGAGGTTGGAAAGCACAGCCTACCTTAAAGATTCTTGCCATAAAAATCAATATTGAGTGTATATACTTATTCACATTCTGAAACAATTAGTTTCTCTTAAAAATGTGTAATGTGTAATATTCTGCTATGAACCATATATATATTACATGTGGAGTTATTGATAATAGCACTAAAGTATTTAATTTGGTAAGAGGCTGGAATGTTATAGTATATCACTTTTCTGGGTATGATAGCCATTATAAATACAGCATGTGAAAACAACAGCAGATGATTCTTGAACATCTTTTTTAAAAATAAGTATTTTAATTCAACTCCACTTACAGATTGCAGATTTTGGTTTATCAAAATGGCGCATGATGTCACTCTCACAATCACGAAATTACAAATCTGCACCTGAAGGAGGAACAATCATCTATATGCCACCTGAGAACTATGAACCGGGACAGAAATCAAGGGCCAGTGTGAAGCATGATATATACAGGTACAGGGTATTGTTAATGTTTTAATAGAAACGTAAGATTAGTCAGCCAGAATTTCCCAGCTACGTTTTATAGTGAGATTTTCTTCTAAGAACTTGGGATAAAAATAAATTAGAGTCCACAAATGGTTGATGTTTTTTGAATTCAACCCTTTTATTTTAAGCAATTTCAGCCTGTTTAAAAGTATGAAGGTGTTTAGTTTGTCCTATGAATATTTAACAAAGCTCAAAAGTTTTTAACTTAAGTGACATAGGAAAGCATCGGTAGACAACAGTCCATAATGTTTAGTCACTGTTACTTACATATTACATACATTTTTAAAGAGAAATAAGCAAACTGTTAAACCTATTAGGCATTTTTTATTTAAATTAGCCATAATGTTTATATATGGATGGATGGATGGATCCTTCCTTTATACAGTGAATTAATGTGTTTAATAAAATTATGATTTCACATTTCATTCACAGATAGTTACAACCTCACAGTGTAGTGTTAAGCATAATTCATTGCTTTGAATATTACGTCTTTGACCAGAGAAAGGGAGGGTGATAACTTACTATGCACACTAATAAAGTATGGAAGCTTTTACCCTGTGGATAATTCACATGTCTCTTTAACCTGCCAATGAACATAAAGCCAGGCTTCTTATACTTATTTTAAAGCCATGCTATAACCCTTTCAAACAACGTTGTCTATCTTTAATAAATAATTAACAGTAAAGATGAAGATGCTTTTAGTAGTAAATGAGATGTCTTGACTAGAAAGTTATGTAATCAGCGTATATACCTTTTTTATCAAGAAAAGATTTTCTTACTACTTCTTAAATCCAGTGGCAACCATTTCATGTGAGTGAGCACTTAATACACATTCATGTTGTCGTATTTTTAAAAAAAAAAATACTTCTTTTATTGTTCCTTAACTCATTAAAATCAGACTGAGGAAGGAGCAACAGAAAGAATTAATTTCTGCTGCATGGAGAATATATAATCTAGCCAAGACTTCCCAAACACTGGTTTGATTCCATAAAGACAGACCATTCGGGTTAGATTGGGTTGGTTTGGTTTGGAGGTTTTTTCTGTACTGAGATGATCCTATGGTTCCTGTCATTATGTCAGTTTATGTGCTGGAACTAAACTTACTGATTTGCATGTGTTGACTCAATGTTGCATACCTGAGATAAAGCCAGCATGGTCATGGAGTGTGAGCTCTTTAATGTGCTTTTGAATTGGATTTGCAAGAATTGTATTGAGAATTTTTGCGTATATGTTTATTGAGGGAACTGGACGCTAGTTTTCTTTTCCTTTTTTTCCCTTTCCAGTTTTGGTATCAGTGCAATGTTGCAATAAAAAATATTAAAAATCCTGGCCCAGGGTTTCTACCATGCCTTTAGTTATTGGTTTCCCAAATTTAAAAAAAACACACACAGAGCCTTTATATTTATAATATGCCTTATGCAACAGAATAGCTGGGCAGCTGCCTACCCTTCTTGCTGTTAGAATCTACTTTCCTAACAATAAACCCAAATTATTATTTACTGGGTTTCACTTTGGCTGCTCTTAGCTCCAACTGGGCAGTCCTCAGGGCCACGCTCTCCTAATCCATGGCTGCTGTTCTCTCTTCTCCCCTGCTGTTCTGTGTGCATGTATGTGTGTTTGTGTATGTACATATTTGATTTAATTTTGGTTGGTCATATTTATAACCTACCATTTCTTTTGGATTTTCCAGGGTTTTTTTTTAAATGAGTTTTCAAAGTGCTTCCTAATGAGTCTTTGTATATTATTGAAATAAAAAAGTAGCCTCTCTTTTCATCTCTGATTTTATTAATTTTGGCCTTTGTCTCTTGACTATTCAGCTAAACGTTTGACCATCTTATTTGTTTTTAAAGCATTAACTCTTTGTCTATATAGTTCTTAGGCTGGAGAGGTGACTCAGCTGGCTAGACTCACAACAAAAATATATATTGTGTCTTCATTTATTAAGCTCTACCCTGATCTCTATTTTTTTTCTTGCCATCCAAGAAGTGAGTTTGGATTGTTCTTTTGTTTTTTTCTGTTTTGTTTTGTCTTTTCAGACAGATTTCTCTATAGCCCTAACTGATCTGGAACTCACTCTGTAGACTAGATTGGCCTTGGAAATCAGCCTGCCATGGCCTCCCAAGTGCTGGGATTAAAGGCATGCATCACCACTCAGATAGACTGATCATTTTATTTAGCACCATGGGGTACATTTCCTTACGTTATTATTTAAGATCCTTCTGGTTTTTAAAGCACTCACAGCTACAAATGTTCCTCTTTACCTACCTTGTTCACTTTCATTTGATTCTAGGAACTTTTAAATTTCCCCTCTGGTTTCTGGAATGACCCGGTGGTAATCCAAGAGTTCATTCTTCAGTCTCTATACTTGTATAGTTTCTGTAGAGTTTCTTCTCATGTTTTGATTTCTAGTTTTGTTGCTCTGGGAGCTGAGAAGATATAAGATACAAGAGGCAGTTTTGATTCTTTTGTATTGCTTTGACTTTATTTGTAGCCTAGAATGGTCTGGTTTAGAGAAGGTTGGGCTGCTGAGAAGTATGTGTCTTCTGTTTCAGTTAAATGGACAATTCAGTAGACATATGCTCAATGCATTGACCTATGGTTTTTAGCTTGGTTGGCCTAGCTATTGACTGAAATACCACTATTGTTTCAAAAATTAGACCTCTTAAGTCCGTTTGTCTGTTTTACGAAATTAGGTGTGCCAAAGTTTGTTGCATATATATTTGCAGCTGTTACTTTTTTTATTAAAGGAATTCTTTTTTTTAAGATTTATTTATGGTTTTTTATGTGTGTTTGTGTTTTGGCTACATGCATGTCCGTGTGAGTATGTCAGATACCAAGAACTGGAGTTACAGAGTGTTGTGAGCTGTCACGTAGATGCTGGGAATTGAACCTGGGTCCTCTAGAAGAACGGTCAGTGCTCTTAACCACTGAGCCATCTCTCAAGCCCCTGTTCCTTCTTAATGTGTGCTGATCTTCCTTGCCTCTTCTGACTAATTGTCGTGGGAGGTTGACCCTGTCTCCAGAATAAAGCTCAGCTTGTTTTGAAATTGTTTTATTTCTACCAATAAGGCTCGATTATTAGAGACAACAGAAGCAGGGTCTTGTTTTTGTTTAATGCAGCCAACTCTGCCTCCTTATTGGTGAGTTGAGGCTATTTTCATCTGTTGTGCCATGAAACATTCACGGACCCCAAATAGACAACCAAGGAGCTCAATCTGCTACAATTGCATTAGGGTCTCTATTCAAGCTCCATCTTGAGCTCCCCGCCAACCCTGACACAGCAGGAAAGTGGAGCCCTGAGCACCACTAGTTTTGCCTAGTTTTAGGCAATCATTTATAGAGGCCAGAAGGGGGTATCTAGCCTGGTACACATCTGATTGGGGGGACCATTATAGCCTTGAACATAATTGGCTGGTACTTGGAGCCAAACTATAAACTTAACTTCTTCTTTCCTCCTGATTGGTGGTTGTTAGGAAGTGAAGTGCCAGGGGTGGGCTTGTAATCTTGAGGTGCAGATTTGTTGGAGAATAACCCAGAAACTGGTGCTAGGTACAGGTTTTGTTGGGGGTAACTTGGAAACTGATGTTAGATACAGGTCTTATTGGGGGATAGCCTGGAAACTGGTGTGAGGTAGCCTGTAAGTTAACTTGAGTTCAACCTTAAGTTGGGTTCTCTAAGATGGAGTCTGAACCTAAAAGAATTGGTCTCTCACATCTACAGTTACTATTGAAAGATACTCGCTAATTCCTGCAGTTTTGTTAGTTGCTTTTCTGTGGATTGGATTACTGTTTGTTCTTTCTCCCCTATTGGTATCAGAAATTTGAGAACAGTCTGATATCAATGTACTTATCATTTGCTTCTTGAATTATGTTTTTATGTTCAAGATCTATATTCCCTAAGGGGGTTAAGAAATGAAGAAATATTTTTACTTGATGTGGGTGGTATTTTCTTGTAATCCTCACTTTGCTCAAACATAATGTGTTAGTACCTAATCAGGTTCATGTCTTGTTTTTGAACACGTAATGCACTTGAAGATACTGCAGAATTTCTACTTTCTATTCATTTATTCCAAATCTAAACTCTGTTCAGCTTAACTGGGCAATTTGCAACTATAATTGTCAAAATACTCGCACTACGAAAAGACTGTATTGAGAAACTCAGTAGGATGGTATACATTAGACAGTCTTCCGTTGTTGCTCTCTACTTTGTATGAAAAATAAGGACATATTAGAGGGTACATTTATCTGAATGTTTAGAATAAATTATCACAAATATTTATCCTGATAAGTAGCAGCATTAGGCCATTGTTATGGTAACTCTTCATTAAAATTAATTATTTTTTAAAAAACAATTTCCAGCATGTATGAACATTCACCATCCTGACTGTATTTGGTGATTCTTTACCTTATCATCTTCAAAAATGGTTTCACTTTAAAATAATGCTATACTGGTTTGTATTCAAAGTTTGCTTATGATGTTTAACTTTCTAACTTAAACAGCTATGCGATTATCATGTGGGAAGTGTTATCCAGAAAGCAGCCTTTTGAAGGTGCGTATACTCCTCTTCTGGAGGACATCATGTGGTTGGTACATGTCTCAACTGTCTAAACCTCACCAGATTTTAAATATACCAGCCATTCTTATTATACACAAAACACACTGTACAAACATAGCAGTATATCAGTTACGCATCTTTTGCATACTATAAAGTATACTAGATTAACGATCAGTCATGAAGAGTGTACGTGGCTTAAAGATCAGAAAAAATTAAATTCTAGTTCTTGTTCTAGCAATAACTAACTGTGGTCAAACCACAAAATTTCATGTCCTCATTTTTGTCCTTTGCAAAATGAGAACTTTTTTTCCTTTTTTTGAGAGAGAGTCTCACTATGTAATTCTGACTGTCCTGGTGAAACTATGTAGACTATAGACCAGCTGGCCTTGAACTCACAGATCTGCCTGCCTCTGCCTCCCAAGTGCTAAGATTAAAGGCGTGTGCCATCACATCTATCTTTATTGTTATTTTCAAGATCCTGGTAACTATAAAACTCTGTGTGAAAATTTGATTGTTATTCTTTCTATAAATAACAGCAAACATTGAAAAATAACTTTTGTCATTCCCAGGTGATATTGGAACCTTTTAAATTTTTTTGAAGCTTGTAATGTTGAACTTGCTATGCCTCGAATATCCTTAACATTTCAGTAGGTTAACAGACAGAGGTTATCTCTCTTCATATTAACTCTTAGTTACTGGCCCTTGTTGGCTGTGCGAGGCTCTGCTGAGCTCTGCCTGGTTCGGCTCCTCTCACATATCAAATGACCTGTCTAAATCTAGAAGTAAGGAGGGGGGCTGTAAGTCCCTCCTATAAGAGATGCACCAGGCTGACATTGGCTGGGAAGTAAGTCCTCTTACAGAAAAGGGTATTTTGAATTTGACTAACACTTTAAGATATCCTCATTTTTATTTGAATTGTGTTAGTATCATCTTTCCAGTTAATGAAATATCTTTGTTTTGACAGAGGTCACCAATCCTTTACAGATCATGTACAGTGTGTCCCAGGGACATCGGCCTGACACCAGTGAGGAAAATTTGCCATTTGATATACCTCATCGAGGTCTCATGATCTCTCTAATACAAAGTGGATGGGCACAAAACCCGGATGAAAGACCGTCCTTCTTGAGTGAGTGAACAGTTTTAATCTGGACCTTTGAATTACAGAAATTATAAGTATACATTAAATAAAGTATTCCTTGAAAACTGTTCTATAAATGAATTTGCTCTTGTTGTTTGTTACATTTCTATGTAGGTCATTGTGCCTAGAAAAGGTTTGAGAATTCCTAACAGAAAAGTGAAGTTGCTTGGTGGTGGCAGTAACATTCCATTCCCTTAGTGAACACCTGCCTTCTGCTCCCTCCTCACTGGGATGAGCAGAGGGAGCAGAAAATAAATATGGTATCTGCTCAGTTTAACCTTCTTCTGGAGAAAGCATGGAGGGGATGAGTAAATAGCTAAGACACAGCTTGTGAAGTCTGTCCTGTCCTAGAACAAGCGTCGTGACCCCCGAGAAGAATGGCAAAGGGTTTTTAGGAGCTCCTATTGGAGTTCTTGTTTGAAGCTTGAAACAGAGCCCGTCATTCTCAGACTAAGTAATTCCAGCAAAGAAAATATCCAAAGTAAAGATTCTGAGATGAGAGGAAGAAAATGTTCTGTGTTTTCAAGGAAAAAATGAGGAAGCAATTTAGAGTATAGTGAACCAAGAAGATCGTGAAGGTGCCTGAGAGTCAGGGAGCGGCTGCCAGCCCCTCGCAGACCACATGTAATGGAAAGCCATTCACTCCAGTCTCCTCTGGAAGCAATGTGATCTAATTTAAGTTTAGTCAAAATCTCTCTTGACTGCTGCATGGGGAAGTGACTGTGTGAGAAGAGAGAAAGCAGTCAGGAAACTCACTCAGTAATTGTCCAATTCAAGTGACAATTCTAGAAAAGTTATCCAGGGTTAAGGCACATTTCAGAGGAAGAGGAAGATCCAACCTCGAAATATAAACAGGAGGAAATCTTAAGGCTTTGGTTAGGCAGAGTTCTTAGATTTGAATCCATACGACCTAAAAAAATTTTTTTTTCAATAAACTTGGAGATTGAACTTTTAGAAGTTAGAACTTTGTACTTGAGTACAAAGTATCAGCTAGAGAGTAAAGTATCAGCTAGAGAGCTGGCTTACAGGAGAAAGTGCTTGCCATACAGGCCTGAGGACAGAAGCTTGGATTCTCAACACCCATGTAAATGCTCTACGGGAATGCTGCAGCCTGCCTGTCATCCCAGCACTTGGGAGGTGAAGAGTGGCCACCCAGAACAAGCTGACTAGCTAGATTAGCCTAGCTAGCTAGACTAGTGAGCTCTGGGTTCAAGTGAGAGACCTGTCATGTCCTCAGTATAGAAAGTAGAGAGCAGTCCTTTGCAGACGCACATACATGCAAACATGCATACAATCTGTTCACATCTCATACACACACACATACACTTACAAAAATAAATTAACTACTAAAATGTGAAAAGACAAGCCACAGATGGTTGGAATATGTTTTATATCATCTATCTATTAAGAGGGCTTGTGTCTGCAAATAAAAAAGCAATCTGACTAATCCAATAACAAGACAAATCATACAGTTTTAAAACTGTAGATTAGAATTTGACCAAAGAAAATATACAGTTGACTAAAAAGCAGATAAAGGGGCTGTTCACATCATTAGAAAATACAAAGGGAGACATACCAATCCCAACCCACTAAAACAGCTATGGTAAAAAGACAGCTAATAAGCTATTGGCCTTGATCTGAATTAATGAAACACCTCACACATTGCTGATTATGTATGCCTAATCATACAGACATGATTCATATAACCAACAAGCAGAAGCAATTATAATTACTGTTACTACTATAATAACATGTAAATGTTTTTAACTAAGGGAGAATCTAAGACTCATGATATAAAATCAGATATCGCTAACACAGGTAATTTAGACTAGACCACCCTAGATAGAGAATTTAGCCCTTCAGCAAAGACTACATATCCATATTAGACCTCTGAGGCATTTCTTAGAAACTGTATAGAGGAACAAGAAGATAGATTGCAAAGAAAGACTTAGTCTCTTTGTCTAAGAAGGAATGCTCGGTCAGTCAGTCAGTCGTATCTACTCTGACTATAGGTCATGTAAGCAAGCCTTTAGCTCAGTGTAGTGGTCAGAAGCTGAAGTAGGAGAATATGTTAGACTCAGGAGTGAGGCTAACCTGCTCGGGCACAAATGTGCGGATGAGTGTGTGTGTGTGTGTGTGTGCCTGCCTATGTGTGCACGTGCATGCGCCTGTGTGTATATGTATGTGTGAGTGCATGTGTGTGTGTGTGCGCGCACACACATGCTTAAGCGTGTGGGGGGGGAGTGTGTTTGTATGTGGGGGCGGTGTATATACAAGCATATTCTGTCCATGTTCAGTGAGCAACTTTCAAGACTTGGTTCTTTCCTTCCAGCATGGTGCTAGGATCAAGCTAAGGCAGTCAGTCTTCACAGCAAGCGCTTTTACCCCCTGAGCTATCGTCTGGTGCACCATGGCAGATATTCAACTTGAAATATGTTCTCCTCCCCCCCACCCCCATTCTGTAGCTTTGCTTCTCATTTTTTCTTAAGAATGTCTTCTCTCTAGAGGCCGGTTCTCAAGCTTCTTAATGCTGAGACCCTTTAAGTCAGTTCCTCATTTGTGGTGACCATAAAATTATTTTGTTGCTACTTCATAACTAATTTTGCTACTTCTAGGAATGGTAATATAAATATCTGATATGCAGGATATCTGATGTGCAACCCCTGTGAAATGGTCATTCAAACCCCAATGGTCTTGACCCAAAGGATAAGAACCACTGCTCTAGAGTACAATGTCCAAAATTGGTTTTGGAAATCTAGTTGTTGGGTTTCTGTAAATATTATTTTTGACCTCACATCTAGGGATTTTCCCTAACTCGAGGCTTTGAACATTTGCTCCTGTCTATATTTAGGTGAATGATCCATTTTTATTTCGTTTTTATGTAAGGTATACAATAAAGGTATAAATGACCTATTTTAATATAGGTATTCAAATGTCTTAGTAAAAGTTTCCTTTTGCTAAAAGTCCTTGCCTTGTGGAATTTAAGGCCCTCTGTTGAAAATCAGCTATCTAGAATTGTGACAGTTCATTTGAAGGCTGCTATTTCGGTTCTGTTGATCCTCATGTCTGTTTATGCCAGCAATAAAATTCCTTAAGATAATTGGATTTCATTGCTTTATTGGAAGATTGACACGAAGCCTTATAAGATAAATGTTAACACTTCAGTTTTATTATTAGAAGTGATCTGAACTTAAAATTGTTGGGTTTTTGTTTTTCGGTTTTGTTTTTTTCTTATTTAGAATGCTTAATAGAACTTGAACCAGTTCTGAGAACATTTGAAGACATAACTTTTCTTGAGGCTGTTATTCAACTAAAAAAAGCAAAGGTAAATCTCCCTTTGAAATTTTATAACTTAGAGCTTTACAAAACTGTATGTCACTCGTAAAGTTTTAATTTAGTTTCCCAGAAACAGACTAGAGTTGGAGGTGGGAGAATTTACAAGGGTCATGATTACTGCCTTTTCTTTGTCACTAATGGGCACTTAGAATCTGTACTGAGGCTCCTGTGCACAACAAACACCCTGTGTCACCTACAGCTGTGCATATGATAAGTGATGGTCTTATTTACTTCCACTAAGTGTTAACATCTAGAGGTTGAGTTCTTGCTCTTTAAAGTACTTGGGTTTTTTGTTTTGTTTTGTTTTTTTGACATTTAACACCAAGTAAAACGGTCACAGTTATGTTATGATTGAGTCCCTAAAGCGTACTATTATTCCTTGGTTTTTATTTTGTTTTCTTACTCAAATACTTCACATTGCATAAACCAAACTGTCAGAAAAGTTAATGTAAATTACCTGGCACAGTTGTCTGATCAGTGTAGCTCTTGTGGGCCAGAACAACTGAGGATTTATAAAGCAACTGTAGTTCCTTTTAGCAAAGTGAGCATAGGCTAGCACTTGCTGGGTTTCGTTGACTTGTGCTATGTGTACCATAATCAGGTTGCCAGCTACCCCACCTCTTGAGTGATGAACAAGCACAGTCTATAGTTTCTTTATTGACTGACAGTTTGCTTTCCCCTCCTACTTTGCTGGACCTACTAGCATAAATTGTCATGTAAAGATTAGTATGTAAAAGAAACAACCACTCATAATCAACTTAAAGACTTACCATAGCAACAGTAATAGCCAAGGGTTTTTGTTGTTGTTGTTGTTGTTGTTTTGGTTTTTTTTGTTTTTTGTTTTTTGGTGCCAATACCAAGGAGAATACCTAAGTTTTAGGGGATCTAAATATGAACTTGGAATTCTTTTCATAACTTCTCCATCTCCCCCTTTTCTGGGTAGGGTACAGCCTTTTCCAGAGACACCAATGTCCATACAGACTGCTGTTTCCTTTTGTCTCTTCTTTCCTTTCCCTAATTGCACCTTACAGGTTTCTCTTTTTCTCATCTTTTTCTAAGCAAAGCTAGGTGAGTAGGGACCTGGTGGTACCGTCCTGCAATCCCATCTACTTGGGTAAGCTAAGAGGAGGATTGCAGACTCCAGGTGTGCTTGGGCTACAGTGTGAGCTCAAGGCCAGCATGGGTAAGTTAGCTAGAGCTGACTCTAAATGAAAAGTAAAAAGAGGGAGGGGATAGGGGTAGAGTTCGGTGGCAGATCATTAAATAAAAAAGAAGCAGA
Source organism: Rhynchomys soricoides (assembly GCA_019843965.1). NCBI lineage: Eukaryota > Metazoa > Chordata > Mammalia > Rodentia > Muridae > Rhynchomys > Rhynchomys soricoides. The sequence continues at coordinate 8,467,349 of JADRCH010000077.1, forward strand.
AAAAGAGGGGAACTACAAAGGCCTGTGGTCTTGGCTATGAGGAGAAAGAGAACCATTACACACCCCTTTTCTGTCTCCAGACTGTTCAAACCCTCAGATCCTATGTGTAAGGCTTGATGCTTAAAAGTCCTATCTTAAGTAAAGTATAGGTTTTCAGATAATTTAGTAATCACAGGATGGAGCCATCATTGTTTTATGTCACGGTATTATTTTTACTTTAAGTTACGGTGGGGGGTTTGAAATCCTGGCTTCTTTATCGCAGTATAGAAAGTTAGTCACACAACACCCCACATACAGTAGAATGGAAAGTTAAAAGCCAAGCATGGTGGTGTGCTTCTAGTCCCAGCGCTTTATAGGTGGAGCCACAGAATTGAATTTGAAGCCAGGCCAGCCTAAGAAGCATGAGCAACATAATGAGACTGTCTTACACAAGCACACATACACATTTAATATTTCCCTATTTAGAACGGCTTGTTTTACTTGCATTTTCTATATTTTTAAATTCTTTTAAAATTCTAGTTCTTACTATTTGCGTTTTTCTAAGTAAGTATTTCCTGTATCTTAAAAAACAAAAACTGAACCAAAAAAGTTTTCTTTAATACTTTCTTGTATTTCCTTCTTTGGGAATGATTTACTAGTCCATAAACAATTTGAATTATCATACCTCATTAGTTATTTTTTAAAAAATATAGATATTACTAATAAAGAGCCATATTAGAAATGTTTTCAGTAAAAGTCAGGAAAACGTTACATAACAGACATGGCTAAAACCTAATTTAAAGATGCACATAAAATTTTATGTGGTGTGGTGGTATGTCTTTAACCCCAGCACTCAGATGTCAAAGGCAAGTGGATCGCTGTACGTTCAAGAGAAAGATCCAGCTCCTCAAGGGTCTCATAGTCTCGATCCGTACACGGACACTTGTTGAACTACAATTTACGGAGTAATAAACTAGATCCACTAAATATACAGGTGGCCATGAGTCTTTTCCTCCAAACGGATCAGGAAGCTGTAGTGGGACGTGGAGAGATGGATGCAGAGCCCACTAGTTTCTAAAGAACAATTAATATTATGCTGATAAAGAGAGGAAAAGTAGACTTTAGACTTAGCTATGAATGGTATTTTTCACCTGTAATCACAGAATTCCAGAAGCACAGGCAGGTAGATTGCTATGAGTTTGAGGCCAGCATGGTTTACATAGTAAAATCCAGGCCAGCCTGACACTATAGAGTGAGATTCTGTATGAAATGGAGTTGAGGCAGGGGATTTGAGACTTCTAGATTGGTTTTTAAATGACTTAGTAGTGATGACAGCTTGTCTAAGTCTAGTTTATGGAGCCAAAAATAAATCATGTTAGGATAAAGTTATTGTATTAAAGGAAGCAAATCACCTGTTTAGCAGCTACCTTTTGTTGAATACCTGCGAGCAATCTTAGTGTCCTTTTGCGTGTATTGCTTCTAATTCTTCTTGTAGTAACCCTACTAAATGAGTATCCTTAGCTCTAATGTATAAATAGGAAAATTGATGGTAGGTTGCATCCCCCGACCCATGCAAGCAACCCTGATTAAACTCAGTAGAATAATAATAGATAGATGATGGATGGATGGATGGATGGATGGATGGATAGGTGTTACATCTAGTTATAGATTTAAAAAAAATTTAAGGCATAAAAGGACAGAGGACAAGATGAGAAGTAGAGTTTCAAAGGAAGCAGGATGGATGTAAGAGAAGGAAATGGAGTGATGTCTATGACCAATATATATGTATATGGGGGTCAGTTAGTTACGTATCGTGGGCTCTAGACTTGACCATCACACACACACACACACATACACACACAATCATGGTAACACACTACCACCTTTACATTGACCCAACCTTGGTTTCTTTCAAGTACAGTAAAAATAGTAACAGAATTTAGAGTATAGTTCTTGAAATACAGTTTTGCATAATAACACTTATGGACAGATAGAGCACACAGCAGAACTGAATACCTGGCTCCAACCAAATGCGTTATTATCTCAATCTTTAAACAGTCCTGTTTATAAGGATTAAAGATGAAGCTGTAACACTCTTGAGATAATATTTATTAAATCAAACAATTAATATGGGGCAGGATGCAAAGTCTGTTCTCTAAGCATTTCTTGTTCTGTACTGTCTCTTCCTAATTAAGTTAAATAGTCTCAAATGATGTAAATTTTGTTTCTACTGATTTTTCTGTAAATGCAAAACATATGTATATGTTTGTTCCAGATACAGAGTGCGTCAAGTACTATTCACTTATGTGATAAGAAAATGGACTTATCGCTGAACAGACCTGCAAACCATCCTCCACAGGAGGTACAAGTATACCTCTGTAATACTAAACTTGAATGGGAGAAGAATCTTAAAAAATCTTATAGTCAAACCCTGTTATACAAATGGAAAACTAAAGTCCAGGAAGCATTTATAGTTAGCTAGGTAGTCATGACAATCTCTAACCTGAAATCTCCCTCTACTCTTCTCTTCTCTTCTCTTCTCTTCTCTTCTCTTCTCTTCTCTTCTCT
>JADRCH010000077.1:8469905-8510355 GCA_019843965.1 Rhynchomys soricoides
TTTTTTTTACACTTGTTTACACAGCATGTGTACATATGGATGTATGCATGGGTGTTAAAGGACAACTTGCAGAATCCCTTCTCTCCTTTACTGTGTGCTTCTCAGGGATCAAATTCAGGTTCTCCACTTGGGTACCCACTGAAACACTACACTCACCCACAATTCACAGTATCACAATCACTCTTATATAAAGCATCTAATTTGATCCTTGAGTAATACGCTAATTTTTGATGAAATGTTAAAGCCAGAGAGTTTCAATGAATTTTTGGAGGGCAGCTAGCAATTCCATGCCAGAGCTAAGAGTGAAGATCTCCATAGTTTCCCCAAGCATTTTTCTTTGCCTTCAGGTGGAAAGAGCCTGAGAACAAGCATTTGCTCTAAATTAGTTGATAAGCACGTTTCTCATTCGTCATTATAGCCACTGACCAGGCCCTCTGGATCATGATGGGTGCATAGTTATTTCCAGTACAGAGCTGTTGCTCCATCCCTTCTATTTGAGTTGATAAAAAAATTAAATTTAGAGATTGAAGATACAGCTCAGTGGTAGAGTACTCACCTAGCATGTCTGAGGCCCTAGGTTCAATCCCTACATGTAGAGAAGAGGGTGAAAAAGAAATTACATTTGTTTGTGATGGTTTTATACCTTATTTCTTTGGTCCTATAAGCTATAATTTATAGTAGTTCTGGGTTTCAATTTTTGATTATCAAAAATCTAGAAACTAAGCCGGGCAGTGGTGGCACACGCCTTTAATCCCAGCACTCGGGAGGCAGAGGCAGGAAGATTTCTGAGTTCGAGGCCAGCCTGGTCTACAGAGTGAGTTCCAGGACAGCCAGGGCTACACAGAGAAACCCTGTCTCAAAAAAATAAAATAAATAAATAAATAAAAATAAAACTCTAGAAACTGTAGCCATGTAATTTTAAAGATGATGTCTTTCAACAAAGCTTTATGTATGTGGCTCCCCTCAACCTGTTGGTCCTCTGTTTACTTTAGGAATCGTGTGGATCCTCTCTGCTCTCTAGAAACACCGGTTCTCCTGGAACCCCCAGGTCCCTGTCAGCTCCTCAAGACAAAGATTTTTTACCTGGTATGCCAATTTTCCAGTCAGCATGGTTACATAACCTTTCACATTCTTTCAAATTATATCCTTGGCAGGCAGATGTTGTGCATGGAACACATTTCTCATTTGCATTCATGATCCATTTTTTTTTTAAGTAACAAGTCTATATACGTAAAGGTAGCAGTGGTGTGATGAACAAATATGTTTATATTAAAGGCATTCTGTGATCATGATGGAAAGGCTGTTTTTCTTAATCTCATAAGAAAAAAGAGAAATGTTTCAAAGTTACCGTAGTAACTCTATTTTAAGAGGGCGATATATATATATGAAACAAGACACGTTCTTTTTTTTTCTTTTAATTTTCATATTTTATTTACATTTCAAATGTTTCCCCCTTTCCAGATCTCCCCTTTGGAACCTCCCCATTCCCTCCACCCTCCCCCTGCCACTATGGGGGTATTCTCCAACCCACCCACCCCCACATCCCCCCCACCCACTCTCGACAAGACACATTCTTAAGACGATATTTTTAATAGCTGTGTGAGGGAGCTAGTATTGGTCCTTATTTATAGATTATGAACTCTGGATCACATAGAGCAGCTAGCAGATCCAAGAGTTAAGTAATGCCAGGCTCTTTGATGAACACTTTCATGTTACTCTACTGTATTATGTCATCATGAAGACGGTATGTCTGGCTCAAGGCTGACCTCTACTTATGACAGATAGGCATTCCATAAAAGAACAATATGGAGTCCAGAAGCAGGGAAATAGGTAAGAGGGGATCATTTAGTTTGCCTTGTAAAGTGAAAAGGAAGAGATAAAAGATTAAGGAGGATTACAGTCGTATCAGCAAGAATTCCTAGGGACTGGAGAGATGGCTCAGTGGTATCGAGTTCTTACTGCTCTTCCAGAGCAATCACGCTCGATTCCCAGCACACACGCAGCATCTCAGAACTGCCACAACTCCAGTTCCAAAGGATCTGCCACCCTATTCTGGCTTCCATGGACACCAAGCATGCACAGTGTGTAGACACAAATGCAGAAACACACACACAGTGTGTGTGTGTGTGTGTGTGTGTGTGTGTGTGTGTTTAGTCAATTAAACAAAAATAATTCCTGCACTCAGCTAAGCTAATTTAGGCTTTTAAGTTCAGGAGGGAATGACTCTTGAAGAAGGGTATATAAAAAGATAGAAATTTTTGCTTTAGGAAGGCTCATCCTGGCTGAAACATGAAAAAAATTAAATTTATTGTTTGGGGGGTGGGGGATGGATAGGGTTAGGGCATCACAGAGAGAGCCACACATGCCACCATGCACATGTAGAGATCAGAAGTCATCGTTTGAGTCACTTATCTCCTTCCACTGTGGATTCTGGGAATCAAATTCAGGTGAAGCAAGTGCCTTGACCCACTGAGCCACCAGGATAGCCCTGCGGAAGTCACTTTGAAGAGAAGACTTGGAGTAAGGGCAGTTAAAAGGAAAAACAGGGAAGGCCATGTGAGAGATTAGGGCGACTCCCTGATACCTTAGCACTGCTCACCTGAGCTGAGCGAGAAAGCCATAAAGCTGAACGCTGACAGCATTGTTAAGCTGTGAAGCACACCACTCTCTAAAGTGGAAAAGGGGGAATTCACAGGGAAGAAGTATGCGACTGTGAGATCAGAAACTTTATGATTTATAATAAGCATAAACCGGGCAAGCACTAACAGTAGTAAAAAATTATTCAATATAAATGTTTATTACTCTAAAAAGTATTTGCAGGGCTGGCAAGATGACTGTGGGTAAAAGTATTTTCCACCATGCTGGCAAGCTGAACTTGATCATCTGAACTCACATGATAGAGAGCTGATTCCTACATGTTGATCTCTGACCTTCACATATAGACACACACACATAACAAAAAGTATTTCAGGTATTTTCAGAATTGTATTTCTGAAGTGGCTTCAATGACAGGGCAAAACCAAAGCCATTAGAGCCTACCTTCTGTGTGACCCGCCCATTGGTATTTTATCTAATGAAAACTCTACCTGTAACGAATTGTCCTGTAGGAGGACCTCACGACTACTCTTCACTGAAAGCACACCACTGTCCTGGAAACCACAGCTGGGATGGCATCATTTCTGTATCACAAAGGGCAGCCTTCTGTGATCGCAGGGCCACCTCGTGCTCCTTGGCTGTAATAAGTCCGCTCTTGGTTGAGAAAAGTTCAGGTGAGTATATTCTGTGAGTAACCCTACAAATGCTGGTGTTTACCTTACAAGTATGTGATGCGTAGATTCACCATATAGTAAGCTTTCTTGGTCTTCATTCCATACCTCAATAAATATTTGTTTAAGGAGGAAAGCATTTCCAAACTCAGTGCTGACCAGATGCATTCCAGGAATCTCTAACCTAGAAGGAAGTGGTAAGAAGGATTACTTTCGATGTTAGTAAACGTGACACTATTTTCATTTATCAGATAGGGAGGTAGCCTTTATATTTGAAACAAACAAAAATTAAAGTCATTTTGCTCTACAGCATAGCGTTAAACATATAATAGTCTTTCTGGAAGGTGAATGGGGAGGTAAAACTCAAGTGTCTAGATAGTTCCTGGATAATAGAAGCATTTTCAAAAAATACTATTCACACCAGCACAGGAATACAGGAATAGTGTTCTGCTTACTGACTTTCATGCAGAATCCCACTCATGGCCTATGTCTATCCTCAGCTCTGTAATGCTCATGTGTTGCTTTGTTGCAGAGCGCCCGCAAGCTGGTATAGCACAACAGTGGATCCAGAGTAAGAGGGAAGCCATTGTGAGCCAGATGACTGAAGCCTGCCTCAATCAATCACTGGACGCCCTTCTGTCCCGGGACCTGATCATGAAGGAGGACTATGAACTCATTAGCACCAAACCTACAAGGACTTCAAAAGTCAGACAGTTGCTAGATACCTCTGACATCCAAGGAGAAGAATTTGCCAAAATTATAGTACAGAAGTTGAAAGATAACAAGCAGATGGGGCTGCAGCCTTACCCGGAAGTACCTGCGGTTTCCAGAACACCATCTTCAAATTTCCTTCAGAATAAAAGCGTATAAGGAGGCCTTCTTTGAGAGGAAAGTCAGTTTACAAATGGTTATTTATATTTCTGTTACCTGTATAATATTTGTATAAAATCCTGAGAGTATTAGACGCTTCACTGAAGGTTTTTAGAAGAGTCTCTCCCCATGACATTGCAGTATTTTTTTTTAAATTAATATAAGTAAAAAGTTTGCATTATGCTGTGTAGTTCAGTTTTTATGTCAGTTTCACCACTTGAACTTTTTTAATGTAATAATTACTTTTTTCTTGTATGTAACAGTGCCTTAAGGTGGCCCTTGTTTCTGATGGAAGAAGACATTCTCACACTCACCTTCTCTGCAGATTCGTCATTATTCCTCTAAAGTGCAGTTTGACTTTACAAAGCAGTGATAGATCATCTCACTCTACAATCCCAAGTTCAGATCTCCAGAGGGTTATGGCCATCTGTAACTGCTTAACCTTAGCCTCCTGTCTGTCTCCAGAGTGAGCAGCCCATTGTGTATCCTGCTGCAGCCTGCTTCTGGCTCCTGCTTTAAGCGTATGCGTGTTGGGTAGGGGCCAGCCTTGACTTAACTATGTTCTTTGTAACACACCATGGTTTTGAACTGAAAGGTACAGCAAGTACACTCCTCCGGCACATCCCACTCACTCGGTTCAATTCCCACACGTTGGCCATGCCTCTCTGTGTTCGATTCTCCAAGCTTGCTCACACCAACTTCACAAGCAACAATAAGAAGGTAATACAGTGTGCATTCTTTTTGTCTTTTGGTTGTTAGCTTATGTCAGTAAAGGGAACCTATACAACGTGATGCCTTCTTCTGAAAACTGTTTAACAAAGTTAGAAGAAAGTGAGAGACAGGATGAATTTGAAAACTCAAACTTGCCAGACGCACCAGACTCATAACCTAAAACAATGTAAATACAGAATAAAGGACTCAGATCATATGGAGACAATGAAATAATCCTTAATTTGACATAAGAATTTAAACCAGGGTTGGAGAGATGGCTTAGCACAGCACTTAAGAGTGCTGGCTGCTCTCTTAAGAGGACCCAGGTTCTATTCCTAGCACCCACACCCAACCTCACAGCCATCAATAACTCCAGGGAATCTAAACCCTCTTCTGGCCTCAACAGGCCACCAGGCAGGTGTGCAGTGCACTTCCATGTAGGCAAAACACTCAAATATATAAAATAAAGGGGAAATGTTTAAAGAATTTAAGTTCCATTGTAAAATGACATTTACCTATGATAGGACTCTTGTGGGACTTTCAGAAACACGGAAATTTAAAGAGAAAAAATAAAAATAGACTCAAGAGTTGCTATTTTAAAAGTATGAAAATAAAAACTCAGGTGTGGTGGCACACCTATTATCCCAGAACTTTGGAAATGGAAGCATTCAGATCAAGAGTTCAAAGTCATCCTTAGCTACTTAACAAGGTCAGAGCAAGCCTGGGCAATCTGAGACCCTGTCTCCAGTAAACAAACAACAAATTAACTTGGGAATCAAAAAAGAGGAAGGTTTTTTTTTTTTAATTGCTATTTTTTACTCTCTCTCTCTCTCTCTCTCTCCCCCCCCTTCTCTCTTATACTGATGATATGATATATGTAGACTGATAATGAAGTTTACCCCTGCTCTTTCCTTTTGCTGCAAAGTCTACAATTCCTAATGCGTGACCCGCTGTATGTGGTTACATGCTTATAGTCCACCAGTTTTTCTATGACTTACTGTGAGGAATATACATGGATAGTCACCCATTGTCACAGCTACATGGATAGTCACCCATTGTCACAGCCCTACAACTTTCTATATGAATACAGCACACTGAACAAGAAGATGGTGTCACTGGGCAGTCATGATACATGCCTGTAATCCTAGAACTAGAAAGGCAGATCTCTTGATTGGTTTGAGACCAGCCTGGTCTACAAAGTAAGTTCCAGGACAGACAAGACTACACAGAAAAACCCTGTCTTGGAGCGCACTACCCCCCCCCCCAAAATAAAAACCACTATGATGTTAAGAATCAAGATGAATCTTTAGTGAGCTGTCCTCCTTTAGTGGAATTGCTAGTCTCAGTGGATGATTTTCACTCTGACTTATACTGAATATTTGCATGTCCTTGTTTTGAGGGAGGGGATACCCTGTGCTAAGGATGACCAACCCGTCAGCACACAAAGCCTGGAACAGCGTAGACACTTTATAAATAACTCTAATGAAATGAAAGCTGCAGAACAGGGCAAGGTGCTCCCTTTAATTCCTACTTCCCAAGATGTCTGCAAATACAGACAGTGGTAAGTAGAATTATTTTTTAAGTAGAACAGAGATTCAGAACGTTGTATCATTTGTGCCACATAATAATATTTTTGTTTTGTTTTGAACCTTTTCATTAAGGAAAGAATGGCTTAATTTTGTGCCAATTGTATGTGTTTTTAATTTTGATCAACCTTATTAAAGAAGAATTCAAGCACAGAACTTCAGAAACAATATTTAGCAAGAATTTTATAATTATTTGTAACCTTATTTTGAAAAAGAATTTCTATTCAGCAATGGTACTCTTTGTCTCTATGTCATAATATATAAAGTTTTATAATATCAAAATTAAATGACAGTATTAAGTATATGATAATAAAAATAGTTCATGAACATGTCAGCAATCACTGAAATAGCAGAATAAATAATCACTCTAGACCAGCACTGATTAGATTCTTCTTTAGACAATGGTAGATAGAGATGGTATCTTTGTAGTTCTTTTTTGCTTGTTTGTTTGTTTACATGTTTTCTACTTAGACCAGACTCAAACTCACAGAGATCCACCTGCCACCACCACCCAGATTTGTAGTGCCTTTTATACCCTGCTACCTACAAGTACAGGCCAGAGACCAGCATAGACAGCACATAGATTATAAGAACTGTAAATTCATGGTCTCTATCGGTGGGATTGAAGTCCAGGAATCTGTTTTAACAAACCATGTAAGCAGTGCTTATTGTGGCTAACATTCAAGGCACTTGTATGGAAAAACAGTCTGAAATGAGCTATAAAATAATTTCTCTTTGGCTCAAAGTTTTCTTTTTATGACAGTTCTTTGCCACAATTATCTTGCACATTTACACTTCTCTGACAGAGATTTGGTTGGGGAAAAAAATTAACTTACGCACCCAGCTTACATTCTCAAAGCAACACTGTATTTTGGAAAGATCAGTTAAACATGATATTCAGACCAGATTCAGTTCCACAGCTCAGCTCTTTACGGGAGAGCTTCAGAAGGGCCAAACACTTCAGTGCAGAAAGCAGAGAATCAAGCTGATGCAGAAAGAGCATGAGGAAGGTTTTTGTTTGTCGATGATGGCTGGATAAAACTAAAGCTTTTGGTTGACACTTATTTTTATTCTCTGAGAATTTTCCACATTTATACAATGAAATATGTGGTAGCCACCATTTCCCCTCCAGTTTCTACTATACCTTCCAACACCTCTCTCTGCTAACCTTATGTTTGTCTCCCACTAAGTGCTGCCGATGGCTGAATGGATATGGGCTTAGGGGGAACCAATGCTGAAGCACTGGAAACGGACCAGTGACTGCACCCTGCAAGAATGATTCTCCCTGAGACTCATTTCTATTTTCTTCATCATTAATCTTCACACTAGCAGCATTCTCACGAAATACTATATTTTCTTATTTATGTAGAGAAGTTATGACCAATTGGGAAGGAGAATTAGTTACCACTTATGTTGGGCCATGCTCACAAACATCTCTTAATTTTCAGAAAAATGTTATCACCCTCTATGTCATGGAGACCAGTTCCCAAATTATCTCTTACTTTTCATTTCTCAGCTGAATGAAATTTTTTTCCTGGTTTTTTTTTTTTTTTTTTTGAGACAGGGTTTGTCTGTGTATCCCTGTCCTGTCCTGTAACCTACTTATAGACCAGGCTGGCCTCAAACTCAGAGATCTGCCTTCCTCTGCCTCTTAAGTGGTGGGATTAAGGGTGTACACCACCATGCCTAACAAGAAGCATCTCATTTTCATCTCAAGTACCCGTATTCCTTCCTTCACTTGACCTGTATCTCTCTATTAATCTTTTTCCTGAAGATTTACTCCATATTGACTCCATTTTTTTCTAGCAAATCCTTTCTAAATTGTTTAAAATGTAAGGATCCTTGTTGGTCTCATTAGTTGCTTAAAATATAATGTCATGTAACTAGTGAATGGATTAAAATGAACAATTATGCATCTGATGCTCCATTCTCCTTTATGAAAAATAAATGTTAATATACCTGTATGTCATAGTTAAATACTCCACTGATGAAGGGAACTTATAAGCTCTTCATTAGCTTCTCTCTACCCAGTATCATTTATACATTACTACATTAATTTCTCAAGGTTGGGCAGAGAGCTCAGTAGGCAATCCCTCAACAGAGACCCCCCTTCCCAGGTGACTCTTAAGGCTGTGTCAAGTTGATAGGTAACACTAACTCAGTCACTATCTATAACTGCATTTGCTGTTGTAGAAATTGCAACTTAGAAAGCAAAAATATATTGATTTACATAAAATAACAAAAGAGGTGTTGTATTTTCCACAATGAAAAAAAAAAAAAATGGGTGAGCAGTATTTTGCAGCTCACTTTAAGAAAGTCAAGTAGAAGAAAGCTGTTTCCTCCTGTCTGCCTTCAGTCTATTCAAAGTCATCCTCATGTAGCTCCAGGGGGCCCCATTTTCTACATGTGAAGGAATGGCAGCTGGCAAGGCAGAATTGATAAAGGTTTGAACTCACTGGAGTATGTAGTAGGAACAAACTTTCAAAGCAATAAAAACTTAGAATCTATATAAAATTGTAAATAGTTGAGGATATTAGTAAGTGGTCCTCCAAACTATTCAGTGAGAACCCACAAAATTCTGTTAGCAGAATCGAAACCAGGATGAGTCTGAGGCATTATTTCTGCTCATCTTACAGCATGTGGATAGAAGTAAGTACCCCTTCTGCCAAAAATAAGGCTCCCCTCCTGCACTCCTTGTAGAGGATTTCCCTCTCCGCCCACCACTGGCTCTCCCAGACATCTTTACTGCACACTCTCTCCTAATCTGAACTCTTTCTCATTCTTGTTTTCCCTCCTTTTCAGCCTGATTTGTTTTGTGCTATGCTCTCTAAGGTAAAAAGTTTAAAAGTTCAGTCTTATTTACTACATTGTGGCCAGACATCATGGGGATGCTGTCCGTGAAAGGTCTCATCTTTACATCACCCTAGTTAGACCCGCCCTCGTTCAGGCCTCAACCTTTTAATCTGCCCTCTGTCTGAGCCACTCCCCTGAAACTGCTCTTGCCCTCAATGACTAACACATCCTCTTTGTTCCCAACCTAGGACACTTTCCAAACCTGCTGTCATGTGATGGGACTGAACACTCCCTCCTTAGCTAGTGGTTTCACAGGAACAGAGGCCACCACAACCCCCTGCACTTTCCTCCTACAGTGTGGTCCTCCCCTTGTCAAGAGCGTTAGGTATTCTTCCTAGTTCAAGTTCAGTATGGGCCTTCCTGTTTTGGTGTTCTACATCATTTCCCTGACCAACCTCATCCCCCTTACAGGTACTAATAACCACCCAGACACCCATGGCTCCCAAAGTCAGCCCTTTGTCCAGACTCCCTTCCCACTAGACCTGCCCATATGACTGCTCCACAGGAGACTCCACATTCCAAAGCTGACCTCAACATTCCTCACTATCACATACATCCAAAACAACTTGCTTCTCGTGTTTATTTTCCTGGAAAATAGTATCACCACCTACAGACAAGTTTGACTCTTCTGACCAATTCTCTGCTTTTGCTTCAGACTACTTTAAAACCCCCATTGTTCATACCCATAAAGTCCCCCAGTGCTGTGCAGTCTATCTCCAAAGCACATCTCTATTCTGCAATCTTTTCTGTCCCCATGGCACTTCCCTATTGCATCTCTTTAAGGCAATCATCTCTTTACCAGCTATCTGGCATTTCAAAAGTAAATCCATCCAAGTCATCCACCAGAGTAATAAAGTTTAGTGGCTTCTCAGTCTGTAAAATCTGAGTGTGCTGATCTCTTCAAGCTCAGACCATATCACCTCCCTCCTTGTTCCTCTGGGGCTCACTGACACCATCTCTCTTCCTTTCATAAATGGATCTTTATGGGAATCTTTTCCTGGCTTCTTACTCCTCAGTTCTCAACTCAGTCCTGTGTCCCCTGAATGAATGTTCCTGGGCAACAGCTGAGTAGTTTCCAGTTTCTCTCTAACATCACTCTATGTGCTCCTTCAATATTATACCTCCAGGTTTTATTATTTATTATCTATTAGCCTTATTCTCAGTAAACACATTCCATAAAGGTAGGTGCCAACCATGTCTATCTTAGTCTAGGTATTTTTATAATGTAATATTTCCTAGTAGTTCAAAATATACACGTTTCCCTAATACAATTTAGACACTAGATCCAGGGACAACAGTGATGTCTATCTCTCCCTTTGTTACCACTCTGTCATGGTCCTTCTCTCAGAATATGAAAAACAAAGACCTCCAAATTCTGACTTCTGCTTTCCTGGTCTTCTCATGTCTACAAATAAATGTTTCGATTGTATTTGATTCACTCAGGCTATCTGCTGTCCTCTGGTCTTGTATTTCTAGGAGTTCTGCTACCTTAATGTTCTCTTTCTCTTAAAGGTTGTATCTGAAAGATCTCACCTTCTAAGTCTATATTGAGCCAGCCATGCTGACCTGGGTTGTAGGTCTCTATGGATGGAGTTTACTTTACTCAGTAATGAAAGCATCTCAATCTCACTCTGGGAGCCTGTAAAGGCCACCACAGATGACTGAAGGGGTTTTATAGATGTGACTCAAGTGGAGGATCTTGAGATAGGGAGATCATCGTGGATCTCAGGAGTAGACAGTAAATGGAATCACAAATGACTATAGTAGAAGGGGGAGAGAGATTGTATTACAGAGGAGAGGAACATGTGTCAGAGACATTTGGAGATGTTACACTACTACCTTTAAGATGCAAGAAGGAGCCAAGAGCCAAGAAATACACTCTTTCAGCTTCTGGAAGTTGAAAGAGAGAAACTGATTTCCCCTCAAACATGGGAGAAAGAGCCAATGGGGTGAACACTTTGACATTAATTAGCCCAGGGAAATCAACATGGTGCTTTCCACCTCCAGAAGTAGACAAGAATAAGCCTATACCATATTAAGGTACTGAATTCATAGTACCAATAAAACTTGATAAGTCTGCCCAGTTACAATTTGAAGTCTTTGCCTTACAGTTGCTTTCTATTGGCCTATCTCCCTCACTAAACTATAAACCCTTTTGAACAAGAAGTATTTCTCACTTACAGTAGCTTTTTAAAAGCGAAGGTACTGGAGAGGCAGCTCAGCAGTTAGGAAAGCTTCTTGCTCTTGCAAAGCAAGGGAGCTCAGTTCCAAGCACCACATTGAAAGACTCACAACTGTCTTAACCGGAGTTCCAGGAAATCTGTCACTCTGTTTTGCCCTCTGTGAGTACCTGTACCCCACGCATATACAGAGACAAACACACACATGATTTAAAAATAAAATAACTTACAAATATTTGAAAATTTAAAGCTTGGTAGAATATTTTTCACAAATGTGTATCTATGATTTTTTGACTACTGTTAAGTAAGTTATGGCAAGACTGAATAACAGAACATGTACTCAACACCAATATGAATTATAGAATTGCTTAGTGTCATTAAAATATGAGTAGAATATCTGTTATATTACTATATGTAGTAAAAAATGTAGGTTGTGAATGTTCTATTATAGAATATACAAAATAATAATAATGATCTCTAGGTGTTGGGATATTGATAATTTTACTTTAACATTTTAAGCTACCTTAAGTTTTGTTTTGTAATAGACAAATACATTATTTAGTGAAAGAGAGAACATTTAAGCTGCCCTGGAGTCAATGTCACAGTCAGAGCCGTAGACATAGTCCTGCATTGTTTTAAGTGTTGAAACTCAGATCTTCCTACACTCTATGCAAGCGCTTTCCCATCAAGCTCTATCAGCCAGAGTACTGCATCTAGCAAGATACATTCTTACACAGGATGTAAGAGTAGTCTGCATTTTCAATTCAAATTAGTATAACTAGAGAGCCAATGCTGCTAATTAAAATGTTTGTTTGTGAAAATTTTGTATAATAGTATAAGGCTCTTATTGCCAAAATAAAGCAACGGGTATGTATTGCTTGTAGAAGCACAGCATGGTGAGAATGTACAGGTGTTGGAAAAGTCACCAAAATTACTGGGCTAAAAATGAGTTATATAATTTATTCTTTTGTATAAAGTGAAGTTGTTCTTGGCATTTTAATAGGTTGGGCATCTCTTATTTGTTGCTGAGCCCTGTGCTTTAGTGGCAACCAAGAAAGGCTCCTCTCCTTAGGTACTTCCCATTATAGTGAGGTAAATCAGATCATTGATGGCCAATGGAGCAAGGATGGTAATGTGACTGAAAAATTTACATTAAACAGAGCAATTGGAGAAAACCTCATAAAGGCAAGTCACGGAAACGGAACCCTAAGTGAGACACAACGTTCATACTATATGACCTGTTGGGTATCCAGAGAGAATAAATATAACCTCGATTTAAAAGTTTTAAAAGAGTGATAATAACTGAAAATGGAGGCCAGTGGGATCTCAGCATTCAGGAAACAGAAGAAAGCTGTTCTCTGAGCTCAAGGCCAGTCAGTCTATAAAATGAGACTCTGTCTCAAAATATTTGTAGGGCGAATGTAAGTGAAATAGAAAGAAGATAAGTGGAGTTATGAGAGAAAGACAATGAGGCTTCCCGGAAGAGGAAAAGGCCTCTTACATAATCCCCATGAGAAAAGGAGCCGGGTTGTGTTGTGGGCTTCTAGACAAGTGATAGTTCTGTGGTTTGGGAACCATCACAGCCGGGCAGCCATGGTGCATGCCTTTAATCCCAGCACTTGGGAGGCAGAGGCAGGGGGAACCATCACAAAAGCTGCTGTGTGCACACATAGGCCAACAGATAGAAACTGATGAAGATGGTTGGCAGTGTCATCTAGTGTAGAGGTCCAGGTAGGAAACCCTGCTGATTGGGGGAACTTCCTGATGGTAGACATGGCAACTGGCAGAGTCCAAGTCCAAACATATACCAGCACACATTTTGCTGGTATACTGGTTGTGAAAACATGGAGTGAGAAAAAACGATGCTGTTAACACGAGCCCTAAGGTTTTAGCAGTAAAATGTGGGTGAATAATACTACTGGTTCTTGAGATAGGAAAAAGTGGTACTAACCAGATGGGAAGTGAAAACATCAAGCATTGTGTTTGGGAGTACTGAGCATAAAATTTCAATGAGAAGTGCAAACTATGCAGCACAGGATGTGAGCAGATGAGGCTGAGTCAGGGAAGTAGGTCTAAGTCATCAATCAGTAGATGCCATGTAAATATTATCTAACATCATGAAAATGGATCAGGGGACAAACCAGTTTTTATAAAGAGTACTGAGATACAGTAGACATCGGTGACTATCGAAAAGTCAATAAACCTAAGAACCAGGAGATCTTCCTTCTCTCTTATGATATACCTTCTCAACACTGCCACCAATACTCCCAACACCAACACTGAGCAAAACCAAAAAAAAAAAAAAGACTGAGCAAAAAGCTCCCAGAAGAAGACCAGAAGACCAACGCATCGTTTTCCTAGTAAGAAAAGTCTGCAGATTTCTAAGGAAATCACTACAACTTTCTTTGCGTTGGAAAAAAATCCTTCATCATCTCAATCATCTTTCTAAAATATCTTAACTCTCTGGCTGACAAGCCTGCTTAATGAGTTAAAACACTCGCTATGCAAGACTGACAACCTGAGCTCTAGTCCTGAATTCTATGTCAAAAGCCAGCTAAGGTTTGCAACTATATTCCCAGATCTCTTGCTGTGAGATGGCAGGCAGAGAAAGGACAACCACACAGAAACTCGAAGCACAGCTATAACTGAATATTTCATTCAGCAGAACCAAAAAGGGGCCCTCTGCCTCAACAATATGGATGGAGATAATTCTGAAAATTAGATTTTGATTTTCACATGCCCATTGTGGCATCTGTGTGCCCCCACCCACATCACACCACACACACAGACATACACACACACACACACACACACACACACGAAGAAACATACAAGCACAATATAATACACATTTTTCAAAATCACATCTCCTTTTCTTATTTTTAAATTTTTAACACAAACTACAACTAAAGTCTCCCAACCTCTTCTCCCTAAATAGAGATTCCAGACTATATTTTAATTATTTGAGAATAATTCATTCAGTGTATTTTAATTTTACTCTCTTTACCCCAAATTCTCCCACATTGACCCCCCCTTTTCTACCTACCCAACATTATATCCTCATTTTTTTAAGCTCACTGAGTTCAATTTGTGTTGCCCATGTACTCTTGGATCTGTAGCCAGCATGAGCAATCTACCAGGAGCCACACTCTAAAGAAAACTGATTCCCTTGTCTAGGGGTGAGACAATGCTCACCTTCCCTCTCCATGGTTGGGTTTTGCCTGCTTGAGATTGCACAGAATGCTATTGAATGTTATCACAACCACTGTAAATTCAAAAATGCAACCTCCTTGTATCCAGGCAATCATTTCCTTTTAATCATCCACTATCTCTGAAACGTGCAGTCTTTCTACCTCCCTCTTCCACAATGATCTCTGATCCTTGGGAGAAGGAATGAGATATAGGTGTTCCATTTAGAACTCTGTCATCTCTCATTCTTTGCATCTTTGCATCTTGTCCAGATATAAGTCTCTGTCATCACCTTCTACTACAAGGATTTTCTGATAAGGTTTGAGAGAAGCACTACTATCGACATAATAACAAGTCATGAAGGGTAGATTTAAATACTATTCTCTTTGATATAGTACTAATAGTAAGTTTTCCCCCAGGTCCTGTGACCTGTCTAGCAGTGGGTTCCTGGCCCTGATAATGGTGCCAAGTATGAGTTCTATACCATGGAATGGACCTTAAATTCAATCAGAAAGTGATTGGTCACCCCCACAATGTTCATGCCACTATTACACCAATGGGCATCTTTTGTGAGGACAGAGGACAGTCATTAGTGTAGCTTTCATTGTTCATAACTGGATAAGACTGTTGATTACTTTTCTTCTCTGGTAGTGTGCACTGTGAAAACTAGCCAGTAGAATTTAAACTTCCAGGAGAATGTCAGGTTAATTTCTACATGTTCTTTGATTCAATTATGTGGTATCTTTGGCAATAGGGTCTTACCATCAAATTCTGAAGGGCAATCAAAAGTATTGGCAATAATAAAAATGTGGTGCATCATTTACAGAATGGTATTTTATTTAGCTGTCAAATGAACAAAATTATGAAATTTATAAGTAAGGTAAGCCAGACTAAGAAAGACAATGATTGCATGATTTATCTCATATTTGGATGTTAGCTTTGAATCATGAGCTATGTATGTTTCATTTGTATTGTCCACAGTGTAAAGGACTATAGTAATGGTCTGTGGGGCAATGGCTTTCAAGGGGAGGAGGAAATAATGCAGTGATATAAAGACTTAAAGGGGAATAATGAAAGAAGAAGGGTTAAATGGGGTGGGGGATGGGAAGGAACAATGGAGGAGAGAATATGTGGATGGATAAATAACACTAAAGACCTTTTGAAAAAAAGTCTTATGGAACCAGGCAGTAGTGGCACATGCCTTTAACCCCAGTACTCAGAAGACAGAAGCAGACAGATCTCTGAGTTTGAGGCCAGCCTGGTCTACAGAGCAACTTCCAGTACAACTGTTGCTACACCAAGAACTTTGTCTCCTGGGGAGAGACACAGAAAGAGAGAGAGAGAGACAGACAGAGACAGAGAGACAGAGAGAGATAGAGACAGAGACAAAAATTCTATGAAAACTGACTACCATAAAACTTCTTAAAATACATACATACACATATATTAAAAAGTGTACAAATGGAGTTACCTTAACACAAAGTGATACTACTCCTAAGAGATACCACAAGCTAACAAATAAGAAGCCTATACCAGGAATGGGTTACTTCTTCAGTAATAAGATCCTATAGATGCACAAACATTAGATTCAGTCCACTTGATGTTCCATTGTATTAAATTGAGCAACTAGACACAATGGTCAGTTCTTTCCAATGACATCACAAGCACACCTTGCTCTAAGGTCAAGTTTTTAAGACAAGTATATGTTAGCTAGTCAGATGTTCTGCTGTGCTCATGGGTTGTCATCTGACTCAGCTCATGCCCTATTCAAATTATCAGGGACAGAAGAACATGACTGGGGTTTCCCCAGAAGGAAGTTTGTAACTATGAGTTTCAAACCACACAAGATGACTCTTTGACTGGAGCACACTTTTTCTTTTGGGGTTTCTAACCATGTATAGCTAATGACTTTCTGACTATAGAACTTTGGTTATTTTTTTAAAAGCATGATGCTTTGCTAATTTATAATGTGGTTAAGTGATGTGGGTGGAATTCATATGATCAGGAGCTCTAGTAAAATATTGATTTCTTTTTTTTGTACTTTGGTAATCAGAAATGATATTCCATTTCTTGACCTTATATTTTGATGTGACTTGTTAAGATAAAATGAATAATATCATGCCCTAGATTTTCACAGGGGAAATTATGCTTTTCTAGGCTGTTCAACCTTAATTTTTATCTTAGTAAGATGGAATAAGAACTATACCATTTTCTGTACCATATCGAAGGTTTTTGGGTTTTGTTGTCTCCCCATTCCAACTCCCACTGCAATTTCCTTTTGTCAACTTTCTGTCCAATGTACTGGCAATTCATAGGGCATGTCTGGTTTCAATGAAAGTCCTTTTTAACCATGATAAGTGCATACTGCTTCCAGAGACTCAGAGAAATTTTTTCATTTGTCTGAATCCATGGAAATTTGCATTTTGCTGCAATTATACTTGTACTCCACGAAAAATATACAAAAATGCTTCTTTAAATATTCATTGAACTTTAAAAACAAAAATAGGAGAGACACCCGCCTGACCCAGGAGGCCTCCATTTACAAGCAGTGCAGAGAGAAAGCTACCTGCCCACTTGTGCTGAGGAGCCAGCGGGAGGTGGGCTCCAGACACAGGGAATGAGGAAAAGCCGGGAGGTAAGAGCCTGCCTGCCTCCACCTGTGGCCAGAAACCCTGCCTGGCCCACCAGGCCTCCATATACAAGCAGTGCAGAGAGAAAGCTACCTGCCCACTTGTGCTGAGGAGCCAGCTGGAGGCAGACTCCAGACGAAGGATCTGAAGAACAGCTGGAAGAGAGAACTGGTCTCCCAGGATTATTAGCATCTGGGCTTCAAGGAAAGACAAGCCACAGTCAGAGAGAGAGACCAGCTAACACCAGAGATAACCAGATGGTGAAAGGCAAGGGAAAGAGCACAAGGAACAGAAACCAAGACTACTTGGCTTCATCAGAACCCAACTTTCCCACCACAGCCAGCCCTGGATACCCCAACACACCAGAAAAGGAAGACTCAGACTTAAAATCACTTATCAAGAGGATGATAGAAGATTTTAAGAAGGAAATAAATAACTCCCTTAAAGAAATACAAGAGAACACAGGTAAACAACTGGAAGCCCTTAAAGAGGACACACAAAAATCCCTTGAAGATTTACAGGAAAACACAATCAAACAAATGAACAAAACCATTCAGGAATTAAAAACAGAAATAAAAACAACAAAGAAATCACAAAAGGAGACAACCCTGGAGTTAGAGAACATAGGAAAGAAATCAGGAGTCATAGATGCAAACATCACCAACAGAATACAAGAGATGGAAGAGAGAATCTCAGGTGTGGAAGATACCATAGAAAACATGGACACAACAGTCAAAGAAAACACAAAATGCAAAACGCTCCTAACCCAAAACATCCAAGATGTCCAAGATATGCAATGAGAAGACAGAACCTGAGGATAATAGGCATAGAAGAGAGTGAAGACTCCCAACGTAAAGGACTAGCAAATATCTTCAACAAAATTATAGAAGAAAACTTCCCTAACCCAAAGAAAGAGATGAACATAAGCATACAAGAAGCCTACAGAACGTCAAATAGACTGGACCAGAAAAGAAATTCCTCCCGTCACATTATAGTCAAAACACCAAATAAATAAAACAAGGAAAGAATATTAAAAGCAGTAAGGGAAAAGGGGCAAGTAACACATAAAGGCAGACATATCAGAATTACACCAGACTTTTCACCAGAGACTATGAAAGCTAGAAGATCCTGGGCAGATCTCATACAGACTCTAAAAGAACACAAATGCCAGCCTAGGCTGCTATAGCCAGCAAAACTCTCAATAATCATAGATGGTGAAACCAAAATATTCTACGACAAATCCAAATTTGCACAGTATGTCTCCACAAACCCAGCCCTACAAAGAATAATACATGGGAAATGCCAACTCAAGGAGGGAAACTACACTCAAGAAAAAGGAAGAAAGTAATCTTTCAACAAACTCAAAAGAAGATAGCCACACAAACAATATAAACAACATCAAAAATAACAGGAAATAACAATCACTATTCTTTAATATCTCTTAACATCAATGGTCTCAACTCCCCAATAAAAAGACATAGACTAACAGACTGGATCCATAAACAGGACCCAGCATTTTGCTGCATCAAGGAAACACACCTCCGTATTAAAGACAAACACTACCTCAGAGTAAAGGGCTGGAAAAGAATTTTCCAAGCAAATGGCCCCAAGAAACAGACTGGAGGAGCCATTCTAATATCGGATAAAATTGACTTTCAACCAAAATTCATCAAAAAAGATGAGGAAGGACACTTCTTACTCATCAAAGGAAAAATCTACCAAGAAGAACTCTCAATTCTGAACATCTATGCCCCGAATGCAAGAGATCCCACTTTCATGAAAGAAACTCTACTAAAGCTCAAAGCATACATTGCACCTCACACAATAATAGTGGGAGACTTCAACACTCCACTATCAACAATGGACAGATCTTGGAAACACAAACTAAACAGAGACACAGTGAAACTAACAGATGCTATGAACCAAATGGGTTTAACAGATATCTATAGAACATTTCATCCTGCATCAAAAGAATATACCTTCTTCTCAGTACCTCATGGTACCTTCTCCAAAATTGATCATATAATTGGTCACAAAACAAACCTCAACAGATATAAGAAGATTGAAATAATCCCATGCCTCCTATCAGATCACCACGGATTAAGGTTGGTCTTCAATGGCAAAAACAACAACAGAAAGCCCACATACACATGGAAGCTGAACAATGCTCTGCTTAATGATAACTTGATCAAGGAAGAAATAAAGAAGGATTCAATGAAAATGAAAATACAACTTACCCAAACCTATGGGACACAGTGAAAGCAGTGTTAAGAGGAAAACTCATAGCTCTGAATGCCTCCAAAAAGAAACTGGAGAAAGCATATACTGACAGCTTAACAGCACATCTGAAAGTTCTGGAACAAAAAGAAGCTAATACACCTAAGAGGAGTAGAAGGCAGGAAATAATCAAATTAAGGGCTGAAATCAACCAAGTGGAAACTAAAAGAACTATACAAAGAATCAACAAAACCAAGAGCTGGTTCTTTGAGAAAATCAACAAGATAGATAAACCCTTAGCCAGACTAACCAGAAGGATCAGAGACAGTATCCAAATTAACAAAATTAGAAATGAAAACGGAGATATAACAATAGACTCTGAGGAAATTAAAAAAATCATCAGATCCTACTACAAAAGCCTATATGCAACAAAATTGGAAAATCTGGAGGAAATGGACAGGTTTCTAGACAGATACCAATTACCAAAGTTAAATCAGGATCAGATAAACCATCTAAACAGCCCCATAACACCCCCAAAAATAGAAGCAGTTATTAACAGTCTCACAACCAAAAAAAGCACAGGACCAGATGGGTTCAGTGCAGAATTCTATCAGACCTTCAAAGAAGACCTAATCCCAATACTCTTCAAGCTATTCCATAAAATAGAAACGGAAGGAACACTACCCAGTTCATTCTATGAAGCCACAGTCACACTGATACCAAAGCCCCACAAAGACCCAGCAAAGAAAGAAAACTTCAGACCAATTTCCCTTATGAATATCGATGCAAAAATACTCAATAAATTTCTTGCAAACCGTATCGAAGAACACATCAAAACGATCGTTCACCATGATCAAGTAGGCTTCATCCCTGGGATGCAGGGATGGTTCAATACGCGGAAATCCATCAATGTAATCCACTACATAAACAAACTCAAAGAAAAAAACCACATGGTCATTTCATTAGATGCTGAAAAAGCATTTGACAAAATTCAACATCCCTTCATGATAAAAGTCTTGGAAAGATCAGGAATTCAAGGAGCATACCTAAACTTAGTAAAAGCAATATATAGCAAACCAGTGGCCAACATCAAACTAAATGGAGAGAAACTCGAAGCAATCCCACTAAAATCAGGGACTAGACAAGGCTGCCCTCTCTCTCCCTACCTATTCAATATAGTACTTGAAGTTCTAGCTAGAGCAATCAGGCAACAAAAGGAAATCAAAGGGATACAAATTGGAAAGGAAGAAATCAAAATATCACTATTTGCAGATGATAAGATGGTATACTTAAGTAACCCGAAAAACTCCACCAGAGATCTGCTACAGCTGATAAACAACACCAGCAAAGTGGCTGGATACAAAATTAACTCAAGCAAATCAGTAGCCTTCCTATGGTCGAGGGTAAACAGTCTGAGAAAGAAATTAGGAAAATGACACCCTTCACAATTGTCACAAACAATATAAAATAACTTGGTGTGACTCTAACCAAACTAGTGAAAGATCTATATGACAAGAACTTCAAGTTTCTGAAGAAAGAAATTGAAGAAGACCTCAGAAGATGGAAAGATCTCCCATGCTCATGGATTGGCAGGATTAACATAGTTAAAATGGCCATCCTGCCAAAAGCAATCTACAGATTCAATGCTATCCCCATCAAAATCCCAACTCAATTCTTCATAGACCTAGAAAGAGCAATTCTCAAATTCATATGGAATAACAAAAAACCCAGGATAGCAAAAACTATCCTCAACAATAAAAGGTCTTCTGGGGGAATCAGCTTCCCTGACCTCAAGCTGTTCTACAGGGCAGTAGTGATAAAAACTGCATGGTATTAGTACAATGACAGGCAGGTAGATCAATGGAATAGAATTGAAGACCCAGAAATGAACCCACACACATATGGTCACTTGATCTTCGACAAAGGAGCTAAAACCATACAGTGGAAAAAACCAGCATCTTCAACAAATGGTGCTAGATCAATTGGAGGTCTACATGTAGAAGATTGAGAATTGATCCATTCCTATCTCCCTGTACAAAGCTCAAGTCCAAGTGGATCAAGGACCTTCACATAAAACCAGATACACTGAATCTAATAGAAGAGAAAGTGGGGAAGAATCTCGAACACTTGGGCACAGGGGAATTGTTCCTGAACAGAACACCAATGGCTTGTGCTCTAAGATCAAGAATCGACAGATGGGACCTCATAAAACTACAAAGCTTCTGTAAGGCAAAGGACACTGTGAATAGTGCAAAATGGCAACCTACAGACTGGGAAAAGATCTTTACCAATCCTACATCTGATAGAGGGCTAATATCCAAAGTATACAAAGAACTCAAGAAGCTAGACGCCAGAGATCCAAATAACCCTATGAAAAAATGGGGAAGTGAGCTAAACAGAGAATTCTCAACTGAGGAAACTCGAATGGCTGAGAAGCACCTAAAGAAATGTTCAGCATCCTTAGTCATCATGGAAATGCAAATCAAAACAACCCTGAGATTTCACCTCACACCAGTCAGAATGGCTAAGATCAAAAAATCAGGTGATAGCAGATGTTGGCGAGGATGTGGAGAAAGAAGAACACTCCTCCATTGCTGGTGGGAATGCAAGATGATACAACCTCTCTGGAAATCAGTTTGGTGGACCCTCAGAAAAATGAACATAATACTACCTGTGGACCCAGCTATTCCACTCCTGGGCATATACCCAGAAGATGCTCCAACATGTAATAAAGACACATGTTCCACTATGTTCATAGCAGCCATATTTATAATAGCCAGAAGCTGGAAACAACCCAGATGTCCCTCCACAGAGGAATGAATACAGAAAATGTGATACATTTACACAATGGAATACTACTCAGCTATTAGAAACAATGACTTCATGAAATTCGTAGACAAATGGATGAAAATATCATCCTGAGCGAGGTAACGCAGTCACAAAAGAATGAACATGGTATGTACTCACTGTTAAGAGGTTATTAGCCCAAAAGTTTGAAATACCCAAGAGTCACTTCGCAACAACAGGAGTTCTGAGTGTGACATCCCAAATGGAGGGCTTGGAGAAAGGACTGAAGGATCTGAGGGAGTGTGCAGCCCCAGGGAGGTAGCAACAGTGGCAACTGGCCTGACCCCCCCGATACTTCGGGAGACTGATCCACCAACTAAAGAATACACATGAAGAGACCCATGGTGCTGGCCACAAATAGGGCAGAGGAGGGTCTTGTTATCCATCAGGGGCAGGAGAGGTCCTTGGGCCTGAAGGTGTTAGATCCCCCAGTATGGGAGAATGACAAGGAGGAAAGATGAGAGTGAGTGGGTGGGTGGATGGGACGGTGGGTTGGAGAATATCCCCATATTGGCAGGGGGAAAGTGGAGGGAATGGGGAGGTTCCAAAGGGGAGATCTGAAATATTTGAAATGTAAATAAAATATGAAAATAAATTTAAAAAAAAACAAAAATAGATTTATGTAATGTGTTAGGGTAGAAGAAATGCAGCAAAATAAATTGTAATGAATGTACTTTCGTTTCTATTAATTCTTTGAGAAATTTCGTTACTTGGGTTGATTTGATTCACACACCCTCTCCCCTAACTCCTTCCAGATTCAGTTCCCATTCCTCAGCACCCAACTTCATTTCTTTATTTTGTGTAAGTCCACTGAATCCAATTAATGTTGCCAACATGCTATTGGGTCTGTAGCCAGCCATTAGGGTACCAGGAGCCACACATCCTTAAGGAAAATTGATTGGATCTCCCTGAGAACCAGATTGTTATCAGGAGCTTCTCACCTAGGAGTGTAACTTCATGTGCACCATTCACCTTCTATGCTAGGATTTTTCTGTCTTGAGTTTGCACAGATCCTGCACTGCAATTTCCCTGCTGTGTCCAGACATCAAGACAATTATTTTCTTTTAGTTTTCCATTCCTTCTGGCATTATCAATCTTTCTTTCTCTGTCTTCTGAATATGCCCTGAAATTCAGAAGGTGGGGTGTGATACAGATGTCCCATTTAAGTCCCCATTTCTCTTAGTCTCTGTACCTTGACCAATTATGAGCCTCTGTTAATCATATTCTACTGCAAAAAGAAGTTTCTCTAATGAAGTTTGAGAAAACACTATCTATATGCATGACAATAAGTCATTAGGAGTTGACTTTTTGGTTTTTTGGTTTTTTGTTTTGTTGGTGGTGGTTTGTTTGTTGTTTTGTTTTGTTCTTGGGTTTTTTTTTGGGGGGGGGGGACAGGGTTTCTCTGTGTAGCCCTGGCTGTCCTGAAATTCACTCTGTAGACCGGGCTGGCCTCGAACTCAGAAATCTGCCTGCCTCTGTCTCCAAAGTGCTGGGATTAAAGGCATGCACCACCACTGCCCGGCAGGAGTTGACTTTTTGATAAAGTGTTAGTAGTGAGTTCTCCCTCAGGACCTAGCTAGCTGCAGATTCTTAGTTGTGATAATTGTGCCATGTATGGGTTCCATACCATGGAAAGGACATTATATCAAATCATAAAGTGACTGGTTAGTCCACAATGTTCATGTCACTATTGCACCAAGGGGCACATCTAGCCAGCACAGTCAGTCACTTTAGTTTTCTGAATTTCCAGCTGAGTAAGACTGCTGATTATGTGTCTCCTCTGGTAGCATAGCACAGCACTACAAAAGCTAGCTAATAGGGATGAAGCTTCCAGGAGAATACCAGATAATGTCTTCATGTTCTATGATTCAGGTATACTTCACAGCAATAGAAACCCTAACTCAGACACTCAGCTACACTATCTGTAAGTTATTCCTTCATGTGCTAATTCCAGCAAATCTTTCCTGAGTCTACACCTTGGAAACACCGGAACTGCTCTTCCTGCTCCCCTCGAGCATGGTTTCCCTCTGTGACTCTCAAATGTATTTGTCTCATGTTTCATTGAAACTATAAACTAAAGTATTTCTTTCTGCTCCAGAGTCCAAAGCCACAATGCCACACAGTCTTTTCTCCAAGGGCTAGCAGATGACTTTATCTTCAGGGTTCTGGGGAAGAACTGATGTCCTTGCCAGGTAAAGTATCCTCAGGGCGCCTAGAGTCAGTGAGTAAAGGCTGGATTTTGTGAATGCTATTGCTTTTTCTTTTTCTTCCCCTTAGAGAGTTACCAATCCTTAGCAACTTAAAACAGCATGAATTTGTTACCTCTTGTTTCTATAAAATAGAAATCCAACAGACATCTCACGGGGATAAAATGCAGGTGTAGCTGTGCTGTATTTCTTTGCAGGTATGAAGGAGAGTTTGAGCCTGCTTGCTCACTTTTGCAGTTTCATAATTCATTCCTTAAAGTCATAAGACCAGGTCTTTTTTTTTTTTTTAAATTGCTGCCAGCTGAGGGTTCAGCCAAGTTCCCTGGGCTGGTTACACTCATTGGTTTCTTATGCCCTACTTCTAAGTTCAAGGCCAATAAAATCAGACTGAATGCATTTCACACTTCCCATCTCTCCTGCCTCTTCAATAGAAGACTCAGGGAATATCTCTTTGTATTAAAGTCAGCAACCATTAACCCATCCACATCCATAATTACTCTAGCATTTTCATCACAATGTAAGAAATTCATGTTTATGAACCTAACAATAGGGCACTGATCACAGACGTCCTGCATTTGTTCGGGGATTTTGTTCATTGCCCAGCAAGAATAAGGGGATGCTTTTTTTTAATAATAGGAAACATCAACTCTCTGTAGTTATAACTGTGCCATCTGAGAAAACTGAATATAGTTTACTGTTTCAAAACAAAACCATACTAATCATTTATATTTTAGGACGACAATTTCTTAATGGAGTAGGAAAAAATGAAGAGGAAAAGAAAGAAAGAAGAAGAAACCCTGGCAAAGCTTCTCTGAACTCCAGAGAGAATCTCCCTTTTGACCATAAGAAATTTTTGATTTGAATGTATTAGTATTCCTGGGCTACTTTTCAAATTTTCCAACAATGCAAGATCCTTCATGTTGTTTTTTTATTTTTAGGAATGTACCTTGGCCAATTTTTTGGTCATTTTCAATGTGTCTACCATTGATTGACTGACTAATGTGGCTTATGACATCATCCTAGAAAGGCTCTCTCTCCTGAAAAATAACATGGTTGCTGTGTTGAGTTTGAAGCATCCTACTGAGCCTTTCTATGGAGAATTTTCACAAGGGAAAAAATCCATCCCTCTCTGTGACGGGTTGTCGGGAGTCTCATAAAGACTAAATGTGTGAATACAATAGAATTTGGCATACTACTACAGTTTGGATAGGTGCTTCCCAAAGGCCTGTGTGTCGAGGGCTTGATTGCTAGCTTATAGTAGTAGGATATAATGGAACCTCTAAGAGGTGGAACTATGGGGAAAATTCAATTCCAGCAGAATGGAACGTATACCCTTGAAAGGAACATTGGATACCCAGTCCCTTTCTATCTTCTTCATGATCATCATGAGATGAGTAGCTTCCTCTGTTACATGCTCACATCATTAAGTACTGCCATGTCATAGGCTTCAGTGGACAGGCTAAAATAAACACAAAAGAACATACTCTGGACCTCATGGAACTGTCTCCAAAACTGACTAAAGCAAGCCTCAATAGATACAACAAAATTAAAATAATTCCCCCAATTCTATCAGACCACCACCGATTAAAGCTGGATTTTTAACAACAGAAACAACAGAAAGCTTACAAACTCAAGGAAACTGAACAAAGAAAAAGAAGCAAATACATCTAAAAAGACTAGATGGCAGTGAATAATAACATTCAAAGCTGAAATCAATAAAATAGAAACAAGAAATTGATGCAACAAATCAGTCAAAGAGTTGGTTTTTTGAGAAAATCAATTAAGATCAACAGACTCTTTTCCAAATTAACTAAAAGGTGGAGAAAGAATATCCAAAATTGCACCTACCCTGGCAGAGACTTGAAGCGCCAGAGTAGAGGGATATCTGTAGGGGTGGGGATAACCTCTCAGAAGCGAAGATGGGGTTGGGGAAGAGTCTCTGTGAGGGGGGAACAAGGGGACATCATTTAATATAAATTGATTAAATAAAAAGAATATCAAAATTAATAAAATCAGAAATGAAAATGACAGATATCAAGAAATGCAGAGAATTATAAGAACATACTTGAAAAACCTGTACCTCACTACTTTGGAAAATCTAAAAGAAATGGATAATTTTCTTGATAGGTACCGCTTTACCAAAGTTAAATCAAGATCAGTTAAATCCTTTAAATACACAATTTAAACAGACTTTCAAATAAGAGTTAATTCCAATACTCTTCAAATTAATCCATAAAACAGAAATGAAAGGAATATTGCCCAATTCGTTTTATGAGGCCACAGTTACTCTAGTATCCAAACCACATAAAGACTTGACAAAGAATTACAAATCAACATCTTTTATGAACATAGATGCAAAAAATACTCCATAAAATACTTGCAAACCAAATCCAAGAACATATCAAAAAGATCATCCACCATGAACAAGTAGCCTTCATCTCAAAGATGCAGGGATAGTTCAATATAAGAAAATCAGTAAGTGTAATCCACCATATAACAAACTGAAAGAAAAAACCCCATATCATCATCTCATTAGATACAGAAAAGACCTTTGACAAGATACAACACCCCTTCATGATGAAAGTCTTGGAGAGACTAGGAATACAGTGGACATACCTAAGTATAGTAAAGGTAATTTTTAGAGCAAGCCGATAGCCAACATCAAGTTAAATGGAGAGAAAATCAAAGCAATTCCACTAAAACCAGGAACATGACAAGGTTGGCCACTCTCTCCATACCTATTCAATACAGTACTCGAAGTTTTAAGCTAGAGCAATTGCAAGGCTTACATCTCTGGGAGGAGAGGTTTCCCGTATAGAAGTGTTGTAACTCTGAAGGCAAAGGCTTCCTCTCTGCAAGTGTTGCAACTCTGACAGGAAAAGTCTCCCCAGTAGAAATATTGTAGCTCTGAGGGGAAAGGTATCCTGGCAGTCAGGAGCCAAGGAATACCACAAAGTCACACTGCACAACAGACCTCACACTAGAGATTTATTGGGTGTCTGTTTCTGCTCAGACAAGAAGCAACCGGGAAGGGAGCAGGAGGCAGGCTTTATATAGGGTTTCTTATGGCTGGAGTTTTCCAGGTAGAGATTTTCAGGGTGGGATTTTCAGGATGGGAATTGGTGGGATTTCAAGGCAAGCTCAGGGATTGGTGGAATTTTGAGCTCAAGGATTGGTGCAGTTTTGGCATCAGGGATGGGGCGTGGGGTCTTCAAGCTCAGGGATTGGTCGGTTCTCAGGCTCAGAAACTGGTGAATTTTCAAGCACAGGGATTGGTGGGGTTTGGTGAGTTTTCAAACCCAGAAATGGGCTTGGACCTTTTACAGTACAGCAACAAGACAAGACAACTGAAAGAGACCAAGGGGATACAAACTAGAAAATAAGAAGTCAAAGTATCTTTATTTGCTGATGCTATGATAGTATACATACATGACTCTAAAAATTCCACGGGGAGCTCTTAAATTCCTTCGGCAAAGTAGGTGGAAACAAAATCAATTCACAAAATTCAATAGTGCTCCTATACAAATGATAGATGGTCTGAGAAAGAGATCAGGAAAACAATACCTTTTATAATAGCCTCAAATAATATAAACTATCTTGGTATAACTCTAACCAAGCAAGTGAAAGACATGTATGATCAAAACTTCAAGTCACTGAAGAAAGTAAAGAAAATACCGGAAAATGGAAAGATCTCCCATGCTCATGGACTGGTAGGAAGATTTTAGTTCTAGGTGCTGATATCCGGTCTTTGTTGGATGGGCCTTTGGCTCTTTGGTTTTTGTTGCTCTCTCAGATTCTTAGGAGAGTATAGTTGATATTTGTTGCCTAATAGGAAATGCTTCTGGGATCCTGCTAGTCATGGACACTGGGAGTTCAGGGTAAAATGTCTTTCTAGGTTTGAGAACGTTAGGATTGGGGACTGGTTACAAGTGGGCTTGGGGGAGGGGGGTTGGGGAGCTGTTATCCATAGGATGACAGAAGGCAGGATGTTCCACCAGGATCTGCTTAGACCCTGAGAATGGGGTCAGAAATTGAGGAGAGACCAGTCGCAGGTAGTCTGCCTCAGACCCAGGGATGAGCCTAGGGATTGGATATGGAAGACAGAGAGAGTGAAGATCTGAAGTTCCCATACCTGCTTCCCTGCCATATTTGCTTCTTGGCAGGTTTGGTTGGCTGGTTCCCAGGGAATGCCTGCTGGAGTTTGGGTCTGAGAAAAGGATTAGTGGAAATGAAGTTTAGTCAAGATTTGTCTATGGGAGATGGGGGCAGAGCGGGGGGAGGGGGGTGTAGGAGGTGGTCTGCTATAGAACTGAGGATTAGATTTGGAGAGGAGGAAGTGAAGATCTGAACTTAGTCTATCTGCTTCCCTGGCCTACATTAATAAAATGTTGGGTTTCTTTTTAAAAGACTTAATCATGCATGGGACACATTTTTAATCCCAGCACCATGGAGGCAGAGGCAGGCATATCTCTGTGAGTTCAAGGTCATCCTGGTCTACAAAGCAAGTCCCAGGACAGCCAGGGCTACACAGAGAAACCTTGTCTCTAAACAAACAAAACAGGACAAAACATTAATTATTCACATTATCATACTTGCTATGTGTTCCTGCAATAAACACCATGACCAAACACAGCTTATGGTGAAAGGGTATGTTTTAGCTGGTTGACTGCAATCCATTACCCAGAAGAGCCATGGAAAGGGCTCCAGGTAGGCACCTGGAAACAGGAACTAAAGCAGAGACTACAGGAGAACACTGCTCTGTAGCTTGTGTCCAGGATTATGGTCTTTCTTATATAACCCAGGACTACTTGCCCAAGGTTGGCACTACCCACAATGGGTTAGGCCTCCATCCATCAATCTATAGTCAAGAAGATGCTCCACAGTCATGCTCACTCACCAGTGTAAGAGAGCTACTTGAAGTTCCTGTCTTAACTTGTTACAATGATGGCCTGTCATCTGGAATTGTAAGTTAAAATAAAATGCTGTGTCATGGCGTTTAATCAACACAATAGAAATGAAACTAGAACATTGTACCTGAGTTTTGAGTACCTGTACTGATGACCTGAGTTTTATTCCCAGATCCCACCATGGAAGAAAAGAACCAACTTGTTCTCTGATCCCCACATTTTCCCAACCACACACTGTATAAATATCATCATCATATTATCATTAGTATATGATATTATATTATCATAATAATAGTAATAATGATAATGTAAAGTTTACCCTTTAAAATAAATAAATTCCAACTCTCAGTAAAATGAAGGGGAAAAAAGGAAGAAACGCTTTTGAGGTCTACCATGTCAACACATTGTGGTCTGATGTTCCTTTATGAATGTAGCATGTGGTATTTGAGAGAGTCAATCTAGCTAAATATTTGCAACATATATGGTGTTATGGTGTAATACGCTTATGTATGGTTGTTACTGAGTAACTTGGAATTCACTGATAGTTTTCTCTTTTTTTTTCATACTTTATTTACATTTCAAATGTTTCCCCCTTTCCAGATCTCCCCTTTGGAACCTCCCTATTCCCTCTCCCCTCCCCTGCCTCTATAGGGTATTCCTCCACCCACCCACCCACCTACTCTCTGCTTCCCTCCTTGGCATTTCC
Organism: Rhynchomys soricoides; assembly: GCA_019843965.1. Classification (NCBI taxonomy): domain Eukaryota; kingdom Metazoa; phylum Chordata; class Mammalia; order Rodentia; family Muridae; genus Rhynchomys; species Rhynchomys soricoides. The sequence goes on from JADRCH010000077.1 coordinate 8,500,075, forward strand.
CTATATTGGGGGATCTAACACCTTCAGGCCCAAGGGCCTCTGCTCCCCCTGATGGCTAACAAGACCTTCCTCTGCCACATATGTGGCCAGCACCATGGGTCCCTCCATGTGTATTCTTTGGTTGGTGATCCAGTCTCCAGGAGCTTTGAGGGGTCAGGCTAGTTGCCACTGTTGCTCCCTCCCTGGGGCTGCAAACTCCCTCAGCTCCTTCAGTCCTTTCTCTAACTCCTCCATCTGGGACCTCACACTCAGCCCTATGGTTGCCTTGAAGTGACTCTTGGGTATTTCGAACTTTTGGGCTAATAACCACTTATCAATGAGTACATACCATGTTCATTCTTTTGTGACTGAGTTACCTCACTCAGGACAATGCTTTCAAGTTCCATCCATTTGCCTGAGAATTTCATGAAGTCATTGTTTTTAATAGTTGAGTACTATTCCGTAGTGTAAATGTACCACATTTTCTGTATCCATTCCTCTGTTGAGGAACATCTGGGTTGTTTCCAGTTTCTGGCTATTATAAATATGGCTGCTGTAAACATTGTGGAGCATGTGTCCTTATTACATGTTGGAGCATCTTCTGGTTATATGCCCAGGAGTGGTATAGCTGGGTCCTCAGGTAGTATTATGTTCATTTTTCTGAAGGTCTGCCTCACTGATAGTTTTCTACATATTTTCTACCTCAATACTATTATCAGGGGCCCAGTGTTGCCATTGTTGGTATAATTTATCAATGTCTTAAACAGCCCTGAGTCCACTTTATTTCACTTTAGATAATGCTAAATTAAACTGTGGATTCTCAATAACTTTGGTTTTGTTTTGTTTTTTGTTTGTGTTTTTTTTCTAAGACATGGCTTCTTATGTTGTCCTGGCTGTCCTGGAACTCTATGGCTGGCTTAGAACTCTGAGACTTGCCTGCCTCTGCCATCAGACTGCTGGAATTAAAGGCATGTACCACCATTCTCAGTTCTCCCAATAACTTTTCAATTTGTTTGTTTGTTTGTTTTCCTGTCTTCTCCTCTCTCATAAATGTAGCACTAAGATACTTAGCTATGTTCAGTGCCCACATCCTATTACACTGGCCACATCTTGTGCTAGTAAATTGAACTCATCAATTATATTATGAAACAGGAGGAGGGGACTAGACATCGTCAAAGCTGAGCAAAGAGAAAACAACAGCTTCTGACTTCAGTGTTTATCATAATCAGCAGCCACATACCTTGATGACTTCTTATTCTTGTTTTCATCAAAAAAGCATTTCAGGGATTTAAATGGTTAAATGGGGGCTTTTTCATTCTACCACTTTTGCCTTTGACTAGTTCTCCCTGAACACAGCCCATACTGAGTGGCTCAGCCTTCTCTGGGATGTGAGAAACCACAGAACGACTCCATCACATCACACTCCTCACATGGCTGTCAGTCAGGATAAACACATAACCACATGCTAATGTGGGAGAGTGTTGGCAGGACGGACATGAAGGGCATGGAGCTAAATGGTGAACATCAAGAAGCATGAAATTCGTAGACAAATGGATGGATCTTGAAAATATCATCCTGAGCGAGGTAACGCAGTCACAAAAGAGTGAACATGGTATGTACTCACTGTTAAGAGTTTATTAGCCCAAAAGTTTGAAATACCCAAGAGTCACTTCTCAGCAACAGTAGTTCTGAGTGTGACATCCCAAATGGAGGGCTTTAAGAAAGGACTGAAGGAGCTGAGGGAGTGTGCAGCCCCAGGGAGGTAGCAACAGTGGCAACTGGCCTGACCCCCCCGATACTTTGGGAGACTGATCCACCAACTAAAGAATACACATGGAAAGACCCATGGTGCTGGCCACAAATGCGGCAGAGGAGGGTCTTGTTATCCATCAGGGGGAGGAGAGACCCTTGGGCCTGAGGGTGTTAGATCCCTCAGTATAGGAGAATGACAAGGAGGAAAGACGAGAGTGGGTGGGTGGGTGGGAGGGTGGGCTGGAGAATATCCCCATATTGGCAGGGGGAAGGTGGAAGGAATGAGGAGGTTCCAAAGGGGAGATCTGAAACATTTGAAATGTAAATAAAATATGAAAATAAAAAAAAAAGAAGAAGAAGCACATACCATACTCCCTCACACTGTTTGCACATCTCACTTTCCCAGTCTACCCACAGCCAATTCCCTGAGCATGGTAGTGCTTCTGCAATTTGCTAGAATAACAGTGAGCGGGCAGAAAGCTTGCAGAGACAAAAAGATGATATCAGGAGAGGGGCTGGTTTGCACGATGATTTTTAAGCTGCTATTTCTACTTCCGAATCATGAATAGCAGTGATGAGCAGTTCTCAGAATCGTTTGAGGCCACCCTATTTTTATTGAAATAAACAACTAGACTTGCTCATACTGTTTAACTTGCTGAAATAGACTGTGGAAACTGGTTGCTGTTGAGAGAATCGTCATCCTTGTCTTGGGGCTGAATGAACTAGATTGCTCAGAGGCCTTTCATGGGGATTTATTCAAGACCACATGCCTGCCTATAACTATGCTCACATCTGCTCTCATGTCCTCTGATTCCAGCTTCTGTGACCTCTCTGCCACAACATCTTCCTCCACACTAGCGCTGAGTGATAAGAAAGCTCCTTTTCATTTCAACTCCTTTTGGTTCTTCTCTCTCTGTCTGTCTCTCTGTGTCTCTGTCTCTCTCTCTCTCTCTCTCTCTCTCTCTCTCTCTCTCTCTCTCTCTCTCTCTCTCTCATTCCATCTTCTGTTGCAGCATGTTGTTCTGTCTGCCCTTACCACACCTTTCCCCTTACCTCTTACTCCTGGTAAGTGACCAAAGGAAGTGGCAAACATAGGCAAATGTCAGTCCAACTTTAAGAAGGAAAAATGTATAGCCCCAGCATTTCCAGAATATCTGGCTAGTGTCGGTAAAACATGGTCTTCACATGCATTTGCTAGACTCAAGAAAAGAGCACATCCTCTACAATTTGAGTATTGACCACGTGGGACAATTCCCACCAGACTCTGTTTTTCTGTTCAATGCAGGTAAATCTGATGTGTGCCTTATGAAGCAATTGTTGATTTAGAATTGTCCTTTTCTGTCCTATTCATGCTGTGTCTTCATATACCCAAGGACATTTTGTTTTTTACATAAAGTTTTAAAATAAAAGAAGTGCAGCTTTGTACATGTGTTTTCATTTTTTTAGTTACATTTTATTCACAGTACATGGAGGGGAGCACTCAGCTCTGCTGATCAAAAAGGCTTTCCAGAACAATGATGGGTTCACTGAGTTTTAATGAATAGAAATCATTGCTATGGTCAGGGACATGGAACAAAAAGATAGCTAACGAGACACTGTGTAGGAAACAGTATTGGAAATAGGCCGGATAGCTTGCACTTAACTATTAGGCAGAGAGGTGGAGGTCGACCTTGGAGAACATACACAGCACTTGGTCTTTTAAAAAGTGAGTCACATCATTCCATTCTCTGTCTAGTAACCTACAAATTCGATCTCCTTTTTCAAAAATGATAATAGTTGTGAGCTTTTAGCGTCACTTGTAATGCTTATCACTCTGGCAATTTTTCCAAGTTCATGTCCTTTACATTTCAAGGAGGAAGAAACAAACAAACAAACAGCCCTTGTGTGTCAACCTGGACATTTCGAAGGAGTGTTCAGCATCCCGGCCTTAGTCCAATGCTCTGAGAAATCCTTCCTTACAACTGTATAATGAAAGCAGACCTAACTTCTACTACCCAAAGCTACGTGCCTCCTATCTTTCAGTTCTACTTTCTCTTAGGATGTATAACCAACATTAAAATGTCTACTTATTTGCTTTGAGTGATCCACTTCTCAATGATACTCAGTGAAAACTAATTAGACACAACTGTGTCTCAGTGTCTGAAAAAATTGCTAGTATTGACTGGATACATAAATAAATGACGGCCATGAAAGTGAGCGATCATGAGATCGTGCATGTGAGAGTGCATGTGATCATGAGATACAGGAGTAGTCTAAGGGTTTTTCTGGGTCAGAGCAAGCCCAGAGTTGAAACAAAGAAGGCTAAACGGATTAAGATATAGGTAGGAATCTATGAAGAACTACAATGTAACACTATCGTTTTATAAGACAGTAAATATGCTATATACCTTACGGCTCTTTATACAAGCATAGAGATACATAATATATACATATTATATAATTTTTATTTGCATAACTCTAACCTTTTGTGTGTGTGTGTGTGTGTGTGTGTGCGTGTGTTTTCCAGTAGGCCTTAGTATTGGTGAGGCACAGTATTGAAGAAAGCATCTTTCAGCTCATGAACTGTTTTTTTTTTTCTTGGATATTTTATTTTTTTACATTTCAAATGTTATCCCCAGTTTTCCCTCCAGAAACCTCCTATCCCATTCCCCCTCCCCTTGCTTCTATGAGGATGCTCCCCCTCCCACCCACCCACTCCTGCCTTACTGCCTTGGCATTCCCCTACACTGGGGAATCGAGCCTTAACAGGACCAAGGGCTTCTCCTCCCATTGATGCCAGGTAAGGCCATCCTCTGCTACATATGCAGCTGGAGCCATGGGTCCCTCCATGTGTACTCTTTGGTTGGTGGCTTAGTCACTTGGAGCTCTGGAGGTGCTGGTTGGTTGATATTGTTGTTCTTCCTATGGGGTTGCAAACCCCTTCAGCTCCTTCAGTCCTTTCCCTAACTCTTCCATTGGAGACCCAGTGCTAAGTCCAATGGTTGGCTGTGAACATCCATCTCTGTATTTGTCAGGCTCTGGCAGAGCCTCTCAGGAGACAGCTATATCAGTCTCCTGTCAGCAAGCATTTCTTGGCATCAGCAATAGTGTCTGGGTTTGGTGTCTGTATATGGGATGGATCCTCAGGTGGGTCAGTCTCTGGATGGCCTTTCCTTTAGTCTCTGCTCCACACTTTGTCCCTTGGTGGACAGGAACAATTCTTGGTTAAAAATTTGGAGATGAGTAGGTGGTCCCATCCTCCAACTGGGTGCCTTGCCTAGCCTCTGGATATGGTCTCTACAGGTTCTCCCTCCCCTTTGTTGGGTATTTCAGCCAACCTCATCCTTGTTGGGTCTTGGGAGCCTCTTGCTGTCCTGGCATCTGGGACTTTCTGGTGGCTACCCCCAGTTCCCCATCCCCCATTGCTACACATTTCTGTTCAAATTCCTGACCCTCTGTATATCAGCCCCATCTCCTCCCATACCTGATCCTGCCCCCTTTTCCCCTCTCCCTCCTCTCTTCCTCCCAAGTCCCTCCTACCTTCTATCTCCTGTGACTATTTTGTTCTCCCTTCTAAGAAGGACTAAAGCAGCCACACTTTGGTCTTCTTATTGATCAGCTCATAAACTCATATCTTTGGCTCCCTTTCAATATTAAGTTGTGGATTATATGATTAACATATTTATGGGAAAGCATCACCCCCAAACCAAGGCTAATCAATGTAAGCAAGATACATGTCACGTGACAATGCCTCACTACAGTGTTGAAGAATTTTTCAATGTGTGTATATGGTAGCTAACTGAGCTTGATTGTCAACTGATTGGACAAAGAAGTCCCCAGGAAATTACTGAAACACGTTTCTAGGTATGCCCAGGAGGCATTTTCAGAGAAAATTAACCAAAGATGGAAAGGCTGACCACAAATATCAATAGCATCTTCCACCCTGCAGGCTTGATACAAAGGAGACAATGGAGAAAATCATTAGTGTACTTAGTCTCTCCTTCTGTCCCTGGCTCCATAATGGGAGCCCAGACACATACCCAGTCATACTGACTGAGACCACTGAAGCTGAGCAGGTATAAACCCTTCTTCCCTTAAGTCCATGGATATTTGATCACATCAATTTTTAAAAAAGACTACCTTTTTATGTGTTCTTTAGTATTACAGGTATGATATTTTAAGACAATTTTTTATTTAAATTAGAAATAAACAACTTTTTATGGAGCTAGGTCTCAATTGGCTCCTTCTGCATGCCTCAGTACCCATGTCAGCTTTGAAACCTGTGTGTGTATGGCTCCAACCCCACTGCTGACCTCGGGTTGCCCCAACGAACAGCTGCTGTATTTTGTTACTTTTAAATAAAAGGAATACCTTTTTAATAACTTTTAAAAAGAATTGTTTTATCCATTATTTATGTATATAGGAATTTATAATTAAAAGTTTTCCAGGCATGGTAGCATATGCCTTTAATCCCAGCATTCCAGAACTAGAGCCAAGTAGACCTCGATAAATCCAGGGCCAGAAAGACCCAGGCAAGCCAAGGACAAAAAGTGAGACTGTGTGTCAAAAAAACAAAACAAACAAACAAAAACCCAGGAAGGAAAAGACTAAGTATGAGAATGTAATCTATGACCTCATTTGTAACAACAAAAATAGTAGCAAAAATATGTCCAACTTGATTGAAAATCCTGTAGCTTTCAAAAATTGTGTATCTATAAAACACAATGTTTGTTATCTGAAAGAATGTAACATAAGATTATAGTACAGTAGTCTCCCTTATTTATGATAAGTATGTTCCAAGACCCATAGTGGGTGCCTAAAACTGCTGATAGCACCAATCTATCTACTTTTTTTCTGTGTATACATATGTGTGGTAAGACATAATGTGTAAACATGCAAAGTTTTGTGATTAAGAGCAAAAACTAACAATAAATTACAAAAATGTGTTTTTTCTTCATTATCTTGAAAAAAATGGATCTTTCATCCTCAGCATATAATTTCTTTCTTTGTTAAATTGCAAACTTTCACTTTCACGTTTTTGTTTAAAAGAAGCCCTTTGGGGGTGGCCAGACAGCTCAGCAAGTAAGAGCAGTGGCTGCTCTTCCAGAAGTGCTGACTCTCTGGGTGGCTCACAACCTTCCTCAACTCCGATTCCAGGGGTCCAATGCCCTCTTCTGGCCTCTGTGGGCACCCGGCATTCACAAAGTGCACAGACATACATGTGGGAAAAACACCCAACATATAAAAATAAATAAAATTTTAAAATAAAGTACCAAAAAGAAATCAACCAAAACCAAAACCAAAGCATGTTCTGCCTTCTTTGAGCAATAGCTGAATGATTGGAATCACTCAGCTTATACTTTGGGGTAAGTGTTAAGTAAAATAAGGGGTTTTTTAATGTAAGAACTTTAATACCTCAACAGTTAAACTGATAAGCAACATGGTGACTGAATAGTGGTGAACAGGATCCCAACAGGAGTGTGCTGGACAAAGGGAAGAGTCGTGATTCAGGCAGGACAGGACAGAAATCCTTTGGATTTTATCCAACTTAACACTTGGAATTTCTTATCTTTTGAATTTTCTATTTAGTATTGTTATATGACCGTGGCATGGGGCCCAGCATCTTGACCACAAAAAACTATGGACAAGAAAGGCTGATTCGTGGTCTTTTCTTTCTTACTTTTTCTTTTCGTTTTAAAGAAAAGACTAAAAATTTCATTAGGAAACATCTAAAAGAAGCTTAACTATTTATAAAGTAGGAAAGCAGAAAGCAAAATCATATCGTATAAAACAAGAAGGAAAGGAACGAGCAAATGACAGTTTGTGAAGAAAACAGATGAAATGAGATAATGAGGTAATGGACTGGAATAACAAATCCGGAATTTCCTCTGATTCCTGTGCTTCCAGAATCTGTGGATAGGCAATAGCTTTATTTCAATTCATCAACTCTAAATGCATAAACTTTAGAAGTACTGAGCAGGGCTGATGTACCTGTCTCACAGATCTGTCACTGAGCCCACTGCCAAGCTTTCTTGTAAACCTTCCTACTTGTGTGGTGGTGGTTTGTAGCTCACCTCACTCACCTTGGGCTGCAAATATAACCTTGCTTAACTGTCCCTGCATTACAGCGGTCAGTGAATGCTGTGAAGGCCAGCAGGCCCTCCTGCTTATCGAGATATGTGTACTCTATGATTGATGCTAAACCAGGAAAAAAAAAAAATGCTACTACTAATCCCAATCTACTTCTAGGCAGTTAACTGAGGATAGGAGAGAAAATGCTCCGTGAATGCAAGGCATGAATAAACTTTTGGTTTCTCATTCCCTCAGTGCTTTTCATGGTCAAGTGCAGATCAAACGAAAGATTTCAGGCCGGGGGGTACCTGCGGCCATTTGAGTCATGTCTTCCAACATGTGTTGAGTAGGGTCATCTTGTATGTCATGATCAGCTCAGACTCACGACATGAGCAAAACTAAATTTCTAAGTCCAGACGAGTGGCTTTTGTTTATCACTGACATACAAGGTGTGGCTATGCAGTAATGTTGAACAAGTTGATTATACTAGAAGCTATAAATGCCTCCCAAGAGCAGGAAAAAAAACTAAATGGGATAAAGAGCAAAAGACTGGGCTCCTGGTGGCTGTAATTTCTCTTTCTGTTTTCTGTTCTCCCTTGAGGCACATTGTGCAAGCTCTCTACTTAATGCTATCCCCTCTCCACACTGACACAACCAGCTGCCTAATTGTCTCTGTCCTGCATGTTTCTTGGGAGTCTAATTACCGTTTCTTTCTTTAAAAGGCCTTTATATTTACAAAGATTTTCTAATAATAAATCCAAAAGCCGCCTCTTTTCCTATTGCACTATTAGTCAGGGGATGGCAACCTGGCAAAGAATGCAAACGCCTAGTATGTAAACTGAGAGGATTTCCCCTTTCACTTCCCTTCAAAGCCTGTGCATACACACATCCATCTCAAAGTGTTTAGCAATGCTTCCAGAACAATTCAGAACTTCCCCTTTCCTTTGTAGCTGAAGGTGCATTACCCACCAAATGACTTCACAATGTTACAGTAGCCTTAGAAGTTGAGGGCTTAAACCCCACCTCAGGTTTCCCAGGGAAAACTAGAAAGATAAACATCTGCTTGGCCATAAATTACCATATGAAAAGGTGAAGGTGTCTGCCTGTTTCTCAAGCCCAGTAAGACAAAGCTAGTTTTTCCTGTTCAAAAGAACAAAATCAAGGTTCTATCTCATATCCTGGGTGGAGACCCAAACTCTTAGTTAATCCAGTTGGGCCTATCAATCACCTGATTGAATGTCTACCCCCATGACTAGTCTGAGTTCTAAAGCCAGTGGAAAGAGAGATTTGAAAGGCTGGTAAATTAGTGAAAATACAAGGGCCCACAGGCAGATGTGACATGCTTTACTCCCTTCAGGCCAAGACCCTTAACTCTGGTCTCAAGGACATATTTATATATACAGAATCCTATAAAAATGGCATTTCACCCAAGATGGCTATATAATAAGCTATATGACAGTCATATTTACTGCTAAGTCATCCTTCCCTGCACATCTGGTTACTACCATCTTAGCTGACTTATTCCAGATACCAATACCAAGGCAAAGTTGTCTAAAACTTGATCGTTAAAGCCTTTTGTTTCCTTATCCAGGAAACCTTAGCCGCCTGGAGCCCTGCTAAAGCAATAGAAAGAATGAGCATCCGCTTCATGAAACAACACACTTTTCCTTCCCAGAACCTCCACCACCACCACACTTGCAGAGTTCCTGTCAGGCGAAACTGTGGAACCCTTGCTATGCAGTCTGCCCATTTTTCTGAGGCCTATCATGGCCTTTGTCTCCCCTTTTCTTTGGCTATTGACCTATGCTGGGGCATGCTTTCTCTGGCATTTGTGGACTTCTCACTAGTTCTCCCAGTTCCACCTTTTGCTGCAACACTACTTGCCAGCCTCTCTCTCTCTCTCCTCCCCCTTCCCCCCACTCCCATCCCCACCCCCTTTCGGGCTTGCCATTCCAGGCAGCTACTGAGATTTCCCTTTTGTGTGCCCTTCTATGTCTCTCTTAATCTCTAATAAATTCTCCTTAGATTTCCTCTGAAGTCTGTGTCTGTACTGTTTTATTAATAAGACTAAAAACTCAGAAATGCAACCCCTGTTTCCCCACTAATGTTAGAAAATCACAGACATGGAAATTTGCAAAGAAGACCAGGGTGTGTTGGCATATGCCTTTAATTCCAGTACTTTAGAGGGAGAGGCAGTTGAGCTCTGAATTGAAGGCCAGCCTGGTCTACAGAGAGTTCCAGGGCAGCCAGGGCTACCTGTCTCAGGAAAAAAAAGAGAAGAAGAGAGGAGAAAGGAGGAGAGGAGGGAGAGGAGGGGAGGGGAGAGGAGGGGAGGGGAGAGGAGAGGAGAGGAGAGGAGGGGAGGGGAGGGGAGGGGAGGGGAAGGGAGAGGAGAGGAGAGGAGAGGAGAGGAGAGGAGAGGAGAGAAGGCATCAACTTTGTTCCTTGAGATGGGATCTCTCACTAATAGTTGAGAACACACATATGTATATGAGCAGA
>JADRCH010000077.1:8510455-8575052 GCA_019843965.1 Rhynchomys soricoides
GGGATCTCTCACTAATAGTTGAGAACACACATATGTATATGAGCAGAAATAAAAAGATTAGGAAATCAAAGACTTCCAGAAAAAGAGAAATGTCTGTGGAAATCCTTAGCATCTTTCTTTGAAAACCTCTCTAAACAACCATGGTGAATCATCCGACCTTTCAGCTATCATCCAGCAGATCCCTTAAGATGAGGAACTTCAACATTTCAGCAGAATAACATGACACGAGCTTTTGTCATGCTTCATTACACCTCTAAGTAACCTAAGTGTTTGTCATAGAGGCTGTTTTGGACCAGGCACCATATCCATAACATTATTGCTCACAGAAACAAACATTAGAATTGGATCTTCAGAGATCTTGCTGCGTCCAGTGATGTGACCTTTGCTGAGGCCTTCCTTCCTGTCCAGACTTTTCTAAAATTTCTGTCCTTATAGATTAAAACATAGTGTTTCTCAACCTTCCTAGTGCTGTGGCCCTTTAATACAGTTCCTCATGTTGTGGTAACCCTCAATCATAATGTTATTTTTGTTGCTATGTCCTAACTGTAATTTGCTATTGTTATGAATCAGAAGCATCTGATTTGCAAGATATTTAATATTCGATCCCTGTGAAAGGGTCATTTGGCTCAAGGGGCCCAGGACCCACAGGATGAAAACTGCTGGATTAAAGAGTATTAAATATAACCACAATTCCTAAATCCAAATATATCCTTTAGAAGGAAATAAAACATGCCTGTTCAGAACTTCATATGAAAACATCAACTTGGGTTGTCTGACTCAGAAAGATACAGAAGGTTCTCTCTGTGATGTGAAACACAAGAGAAGAGCGGCAGTGTTGCGGAATATCAGTGATGGAGGAAGTGTGGTAGCTTTACACCACCCCTCTTTTCTCTAAGGTCACGTGCAATTAGAGGAAAAGCCTGGGAGTTTGCATGGTTTCAGGCTTACTGAAGGAAGAAAACAGAACAGTTGCCCAAAGCATCACGAGGAACCTAGAAGCAAGCCATTGTACTTTGTTACGGTTTCTATGTGAGAAGTTCTCCAGGGGTTCACGTGTTTGAGCTCTTGGTCCATGCTTATGGTGCTGATTTGAGAGTGTAGGCTTCAAGTAGGCTACATGCCATTTGCAGGTTGTATCCTCTTCAGGCTCCTGCCTGCTGTCTGCTTCTTGGTCTATGCCAGAGGAGGAATCTCTACCACACTCCACCCCTCCCCATTTCAGGCCTGTAGAGAGATTCGAATTGTACAGGTTCAGAAGCTAATCTTGAGCTAGTTTCAGCCTTCTGGAACTGCCATGCCCTGCCCTAGTCCATATCTGAACTAACACCTCATGATAATAAATAAAACACTCTTAAAAGTTATTAACTTGGCAAAACAGTAGCTTCCATCAATCCAAGAGCTAAGAATGCCATCAGACAGCATCTTGGACCCATAAGAAAGCTTCCCCCACCTGACTGTATCTGTGTCTCTGGTGTACCTGCTAATGTTGCTTTGATTTAAGACTCTTTTTGTTCTGTAAAACTATAAAAACATTGTGCAACTGCTCCCCCATTGGAACATGGAAATGGGGTAACGTACACTTGTATTCCTGGGCCATGGTCACTCATAATGGCTCCAGAATAATCTATCTGTCATGCCTTTAAGATGACAGCTGTAGTTGAAAGAGTGAAAATTTCTCTGAAATGCTAAGTTAAGATAAACGTTCCTCTTAAGCTGTTTCTATCCGGTATTTCGGACAGAGAAATGAGAAAAGTAACTAATGTGCCTGGACACTTGCAAGGGAGTTTAAAAGTGAGGATTATGCCTGAGATTGTAAATGAAAAAGTTAAATACAGAAGCGTGGAAAACATTAAAAATCTGAATTTTTTACTGAGGTACTACCCATTTATTACCCCAAAGTTTTAACGTGCAGTTTTTTAAATTAAAAGTACAGAAAAATATAAGATATGAGTGCTGGAGTTAAGCACAAAAAATGTTGTTTACAGCTTTTTGTATTAACTATAACCAAACAGAAATGTACCAAAAAACAAAATCGTAAACCATTAATAGTCTATATGCATTTACTCTTGCTATGGAGATGCCTTCTTGATGTTGATTTCACATCAAGTTAACTGGTTGTAGGATATGAGCCTCTATCTATAGCAGGCAGAATTGGAGGTTTGGGTGCATTCAGTGTCAGTGCCATGTGACTTTAGAAGTAGTTTTCATCCTGAAGATTCCTCAAGCTGCCTGAAAAGCTAATCTAACTAAAAGTAGTTGTAAATGTTCTAGGAAAACACAAACTTGTGTTCTATATACTATTTTCGTTTTTAGATATTTATTTTCTTTCTTTGTGTGTGTGTGTGTGTGTGTGTGTGTGTGCGCATGTGTGTCTGCGTCTGTGTCTGCGTCTGTGTCTGCGTCTGTGTGTGTACAGCAGAATGCCCATGGAGAGATCATAAGATGATCAAGGTCTCTTTGGGGTTGGAGTTACAAGCACTTGCAAGCCACCCAATATGGCTGCTAAAAAAATATTAAACGATAGTCCTCTGTAAGAACAGCCAGAACTCTCTTCTTTATTAAGCCCTACTTTCTTCATTAAGGTAAATCCAGAAGACACAGTAAGTGACCATTTTAAAGTCAACAATCCAGTCACCACCAGCATATTCACAATTCTGTATAAGAACGGAGTCAGTATTAGAGTATTCACAGTTCTGTGTGACAATCAAGTCACTATCAGCATATTCCCATTGTTGTGTAACAATCACCTCTAGTTTCAATGACGCCTGAAAGAAGGCTAGTAGTCATTAAGCAACTGCCCTCCTTGTCTTCTTTCCCTCGGGTCCCGCCAACCACCTTTGTACTTGCTATATACTTGGATTTGTCTATCTTGGGCATTTCACACCAATGCAATAATAAAAGTGTACTTGCTGCATGTTCCCACCCAATCAGCACATCCGTTCTCCTTTCTCAGCTCCTTTCTTCTGTGCCTGAAAATGTAGTCTCTTCTCTTAGCCTGCTAGATCTCCTTCCTCTAAAGTAATTGGTATGTCAATGAGAAGAAAATGGAAGTCCAGTAGTTTGTCTGAAAGAAAGTTGCAACCAGTGAACAGGGCAGATGATAGATGAGAAGGAAATTGTTGGTCTAGACTGGGGTGTGTCTTCTCAATGGAGAAGAGTTACCACACAGCCAGCAATGACTCCTCAACAGTGGGAGCTATGACTGTGAGATGTCTCACCAACACATTCTTCGGAATTTGCTATCAACCTCTGTGTATGTCACCACTGCTCGCGTCACATTTAGTTCCTTGTCTGTTACTGTGCTTGAGCTATCAGCTCAATAATTCTTGGGGAGTAATTTCAAAACCTTTAATTTTTCAAAGCACATGCACAAAAACTAGAAAGAAAGGAGTCACATGAAGAATAAATTGAGATTCTTGGACAGAACTTAATGAAAAATACCAAGAAGGCCAAGCTGTAAATGACTTCTGAAGAACCCTTCAAGGTTGGACACAGTAGACAAAAGGAGCTCCCTATTGTTGGTGATGGTGGTACAGTATGTAATAGGAGAAAAGAACTGAGCTGCAAAACATTGCTTTTAATTGTATTTGTTTATTACATCTAAAATGCTTCCTTTCTATTAAGAAAAAAAATCTGTAATGGAAAGTTCCAAGACTCAAAAGATAAAATATATATGTTTAAAAGGAACTAAAGTCCCGTTGACAGTTGAGACAAGACAAGGCCATTTAGTTATCTTCATTATTAAAGTGAAGAGCTCTGAAAGGATTTACCCACATCAGTCACAAACAGCTCTCAGTAACCTGTTGGGATTCAGACCCAGGACAAATAGCTGAGAAGCATATTTTACATACTAAAGCAGACCCGGCCTTCAGGTTCTCTCAGCATTCCTCAGTCTTTACATGTTACTGGGCATACTGAGGCCTCTGGCCTCTCCTGTGAACATTCAAGCCCACGGACTGGGCTTTCCCTTCCCCAGAAGCTCTTTCCTATATAATCTAGACATTTTGGTGTCTCCCTCCCTTCCTCCCTTCCCCCCTTCTTCCCGCTCTCCCCCCTCTCTTGTTCTCTCTCGCTCTCATTCTCACGCTCACTCTGCATTTTCTCTCTCTCTCCTGGATCATGCTCTTTTTCTCTTTCACTTCCTCATTCCCTTTGTCCCCTCTCCATGGTGACTTCCCTGGCCACTTCCCTGGCCTCTTTCCTTCAGAGAAACCAGTAAATCAGCTTGAGAGTGGCTGCCTTTATACCCTCTAACCTGGCTTGAATTGTCTCATTTCACCGGCAGAGAAATAACTTATCATAACCTACAATACATAGCAAAGAATGGGAGAAGTGCAAGAGAAGTGAACACTGGCTGTTCTCGGAAAGGAACAGGGAAGGAATCCTCTTCTAGGCACCATTTCCTGGGTGAGGTTCCTGAGAGCCACAGTAGAGCTCACTGATAATTGCCTCTGTAAAACAGAACTGTTGATTTACCACTAAAGTTGGCTGACTCAGTATATGCACTCACTCTTCTTCCTGAGTCCTATAGATATGGCAGAGGAGGTAAATTTAGTAAAATAAACCTAATTTTACTAAAATTTACAAAATTTAGAAGGGCTTTTGGAAAATCTTGAGAACTATGTTGATACTGGTACATAATGGCTAAATGAGCCCAAGTCCATACTATAAAAAAGAACTTTGAAAGTAAAATATTTTCCTAACAGAATTCTGCAGTCACCTTACAGTCAATATGTAAGCTGGGATGTCCATTGTCTGTGCTGCCTCTGGAGATCATATTGATGTCTACAGGCCAGTCCAGGCTGCTGCTGAAGTCCGTGTCCTATGTTGCCTCCAATGGCTATTATGATAGTGTCTGTGGCCCACACTGTGGCAGAGGCCCATGTTAATGCCCATGCTTTGGTGTTCTGTACTATTGCTGAGGTCTGTAGCACATGCTACCTACAGAGGGCTGTGGATGTTTGTGGTCTGTGCTGTCACAGGAAACCTAGTGGAAGCCCATGATCCATGCTGCTGCTGATTGTAAATGGCAAGAAAGGTTTTTTGTTTGTTTGTTTTTGCAGTGGTATCAATGACTGCAGACTCACAGTTAAAGGCTTCTGTGACAACCCCTAACCCCACCACCCAAAAAAGTAACAGCCTAGAAAGGAAGCCATCAAAGAGAACTCTTAAATTTTATGATAAGGATGCTGATGTGCGGCTCCCCACAGTTGATGGTTTCTGATGGGGGTAGATGGGGAAGGACTCAGTTTTCATTAAGGGACTGGCTACTGGGTGTTAGACCATGCTCCAGTGAGCACATGGGAACACAAATTGGACTTTTGTTTTGTTTTCCTGTTTTTGTTTTTCTTCTTTTTCTTTTTTTGGGGAAGGGTGTCACAAGGGCTGGGGAGTTGGACCTTGGAAGACTGAGAAGCTAATGTGGTCAGGGGGCATTATTTGAAATTCCCAAATAATCAATACAAATATTATGTTAGGGGGAAAGAGTTTTTAACAATTCTGATGTCTCTACAACTACCTGTAACCTGTGTCTTCTACAACCAACCAACCAGGAGGGTGGACTGAAAAGCACCAAAAAGTAGAACTGAACACTACAGAAATACAACATAGGTTACCATTTAAAGTACCAGGACAAATAGATTTAGTATCTGTAGAGTTTCTGGGGAGTTGGAAGTTCTGAACCTATAAATGCAGAATAAAGATAGGTATTGAACATTAAGAGAGATGTCTAAGATTATTTACGTTTGGGGCCTGAATCAGCTCAGTTATAGAACACTTGCCTAGCATGCGTTGGGCTCTGGCCACAATCCCTTGAGTGAGGGGAGAATGTCAAACACGTACAATAATTCCTGGCCTTTTAAAAAGGGGAAGGCATGATCACTGCAAGTCAGCATGAACCCCTGAAGCACAAGTCAGGCCTCAGTTACTTCATTTCCTTTCATGAGCAGGCACTGGGCTGGTAGACCTGGCAAGGCCAGTTGCACGCCATGCTTGATGTGAGCAAGCCAGTTAATAAATTATTTCATAACACTATATGATGACAATGATATCCTACCAGTGACCGACTGATAGAAAAATAAGCTAAGAGAAATGTACAATACCACATGTACAAATTTTGTGTTTAATTTTCTTTTTCATATAAATTGTAAACTTCTTAAGGAATAACCTCTCCTTATTGGTTAGAACATCACCAACTAAGCAATAACTTCTCAATATTTACTAAATGTTAATTAAACAATTACAGTTAACATGAAGTCTGTCTTTAAAAACATCTGTGAGGGGCTGGAAAGATAGCTCAATGGTTAAGAACAGTCGATATTCTTGCAAAAGACCTGGATTCAGTTTCCAGCAATCACATGTTGGCTCACAGCCATCCATAGGCATAAACAGGTACACACAGATGTATACAAGCAAAACACTGATACATATAAACATAAAATAAATAAATCTATGGGATTTTTATTTTTTTCAGATATATTTATTTTATGTGTGAGTGCGCTATCTGCACATACACCTACATACCAGAAGAGGGCATCAGATCCCATTATAAATGGTTGTGAGCCGCCAATTGGTTGCTGGGAATTGTACTCAGGACTTCTGGAAGAGCAGCCAGTGAGGTGAGCCATCTGAAATGCTGATCCATCTCTACAGCCCCTAAAAATATTTTTCTTAATTAAAAATAAAAGGATCTATGAGATAAAGCAAGTAGCTTCCTTAACTCACTTAGGAATGATGTGAGAGGTTTTTTTGGTTACTTAATACTGTCAAACTGTGAAATGATTCTAGAGACTACAGTGACTTACAAATGCTGAGCAGCATAGATTTATGGCACTCTCTGGCTGGGAGACTCATTGCCTCCCCAGCACTAAGTGGGATCCCTATATGATTTTCAGAGTTCGAAGAAGCTGAGGACTTTTACCAGGGTTTTTGTTTTGTTTTTTATCATATAAAAATTTTATTTGACAAGGACCCCCAGAATTTCTAAACATACATAGCAAGGCACTGTACCACAGCAAACATCCTTACTGATTTTCCCTTGATAAGCTTACTTCTTTGAATATACTAATATATACCTGTGAAAGAAATGGATTTTCATGATTTTTTTTTTTTTTTAGTATCACAAACACTGAAGGATACTGATCTGATCCTTATTTCTAAAAAAAGCATCAAAATGCAATTTTCAGCTTTGGAGAGCTAGCAGTTGACAAAGGATTTAACAGAGTCCCTCTAAAAGCTGCAGCAGTATTCACTCAGCCTTTGCCAAATGCTTTCCTTATTTGGGCGAGTTGGCCACCTCTCAGCAACACAGTTTATTGTCCCATGTGATGGGAGCAGACCTGTTTGTGCTGTCACAACGGCCAATAAAACTGAGCTGGAGACTCTTCATTTTAAACCTAATATAAATAAGTAGATCTCATTTAAACCTCCCTGTGTGCATCGCAGCCCTCTTCCCAGAGTCCTCACTTCAGCTGCTTTTCAAGCCAGACTACTTAGGAATCGTGAGTGTCTCCTGTTTAGTGACTCCGATCCTCCCATCAGTAAACTGATCCGGTGATAAAACAGAGAGGCCTTGTACTATTTGCATTTTTACTCAGTTTAGTCACAGATAACAAAATAAATTAGTAAATTGAGCAACAAGACTTCCCATTTGCAAAACCCCAATGTTTCAGGTAATCATCTCCGCTTAAATTTACAAATCCCTGCAAATGGAATAATCTCCCTCTCTAAAAGAAAAATAACAGGCATGACCTCCATTTCTCACCACATTTATACCAAAGGCCATGGGCTGGATTTGAATTTGAAATTTTAAACATGTACAAGACATGAATGTGCTATATAGGTGAGTTTCATTTTTTTTTAAGTAAAAAATATTTATTTTTATAAACCACTTTGAAATAATAATTTCACTATCCTTATACAAAAATAGAAGTTTGGATAATTAAGTTAAACATGGTACATTCAAAAAGATGAACTTATATTAATTAAACCATGATCTGAGCTTCTTGAAACCTCTTCCAACTAAGTATTCTAGATTTCTTTTTTTTTATAGTTTGCATTAAATTTTTTTTTATATTTAATTTACATTTTAAATGTTTCCATCTTTCCAGATCTCCCCATTGGAACCTCCCTATCCCCTCCCCCTCCCTCTGCCTCTATGAGGGTATTCCTCCACACACCCACCTACCTACTCTCATCTTCCCTCCTTGGCATTCCCCTATACTAGGGCCTATAACACTCTCAGGCACAAGTGCCTCTCCTCCCCCTGATGGCAAACAGGACACTCCTCTGCCACACATGTGGCCAACACCATGGGTCCCTCCATGTGTATTCTTTGGTTGGTGATCCAGTCTCCGGGAGCATTGGGAGGTCAGGACAGTGGACAATGTTGCTTCCCTCCATGGGGATGCAAATTCCCTCAGCTCCTTCAGTCCCTTCTCCAGCTCCTCCACTGGGACCTCACACTCAGCCCAACAGTTGTAGTGAAGTGAATCTTGTGTATTCTAAACTTTTGGGCTAATATCCACTTATCAGTGAGTACATACCAAGTTCATTCTTTTGTGACTGAGTTACCTCACTCAGGATGATACTTTCAAGTTCCATCCATTTGCCTGCGAATTTCATGAAGTCTTTGTTTTTAATAGCTGAGTAGTATTACATTGGGTAAATGTACCACATTTTCTGTATCCATTCCTCTGTTGAGGGACATATGGGGTGTTTCCAGCTTCTGGCTATTATAAATATGGCTGCTATGAACATAGTGGAACATGTGTCTTTATTACATGTTGGAGCATCTTCTGGGTATATGCCCAGGAGTGGAATAGCTGGGTCCACAGGTAGTATTATGTTTATTTTTCTGAGGGTCCCCCAAAATGATTTCCAGAGAGGTTGTATCAGCTTGCATTCCCGCTAGCAATGGAGGAGTGTTCCTCTTTCTCCACATCCTCACCAGCATCTGCTGTCACCTGAGGTTTTGATCTTAGCCATTCTGACTGGTGTGAGGTAAAATCTCAGGGTTGTTTTGATTTGGATTTCCCTGATGACTAAGGATGTTGAACATTTCTTTAGGTGCTTCTCAGCCCTACAAGTTTGCTCAGTTGAGAATTCTGTTTAGCTCTGTTCCCTATTTTTCGGTAAGGTTATTTGGTTCTCTGGAGTCTAACTTCTTGAGTTCTTAGCATATAATGGATATTAGCCCTCTATCGAATGTAGGATTGGTAAAGATCTTTTCCCAGTCTGTTGGTTGCCATTTTGTGCTACTAACAGTGTCTTTTGCCTTACAGAAGCTTTGTAATTTCAAGAGGTCCCATTTGACCATTCTTGATATTAGAGCATAAGCCATTGATGTTTTGTTCAAGAACTTTTCCCCTGTGCCCATGTGTTTGAGGCTTTTCCCCACTTTCTCTTCTATTAGATTCAGTGTATCTGGTTTTATGTGGAGGTCCTTGATCCACTTGGACTTGAGCTTTGTACAGGGAGATAGGAATGGATCAATTTGCATTCTTCTGCATGTAGACTGTCAGTTGAAACAGACATTTGTTGAAGATGCTGTCTTTTATCCACTGGTTGGCTTTAGCTCCTTTGTCAAAGATCAAGTAACCATAGGTGTGTGGGTTCATTTCTGGGTTTTCAATTCTATTCCATTGATCTACCTGCCTGTGAATGTACCAATACCATGCAATTTTTATCACTACTGCTCTGTAGTACAGCTTGAGGTCAAGGATGTTGATTTCCCCAGACGTTCTTTTACTGTTGAGAATAGTTTTTGCTATCCTGGGTTTTGTGTTATTCCAAATGAATTTGAGAATTGCTATTTCTAAGTCTATGAAGAATTCAGTTAGAATTTTGATTGGGGATTGCATTGAATCTGTAGACTGCTTTCAGTAGGATGGCCATTTTTACTATATTAATCCTCCCAATCCATGAGCATGGGAGGTCTTTCCATCTTCTGTGGTCGTCTTCGATTTCTTTCTTCAGAGACTTGAAGTTCTTGTCATACAGATCTTTCACTTGTTTGGTTAGAGTCATTCCAAGATACTTTATATTGTTTGTGAAATTGTGAAGGCTATAATTTGCCTAATTTCTTTCTCAGCCAGTGTATCCTTCGAGTATAGGAAGGCTACTGATTTGCTTGAGTTAATTTTGTATCCAACCACTTTCTGAAGGTGTTTATCAGCTGCAGCAGACTTCTGGTGGAGTTTTTCGGGTCATTTAATTATGCCATCGTATCATCTGCAAAAGTGATATTTTGATTTCTTCCTTTCCAATCTGTATCCCTTAGACCTCCATTTGTTGTCTAATTGCTCTAGCTAGAATTTCAAGAACTATATTGAATAGATAGGGAGAGAGTAGACAGCCATGTCTAGTCCCTGATTTTAGTGGGATTGCTTCAAGTTTCCCTCCATTTAATTTGATGTTGGCCACTGCTTTGCTGTATATTGCTTTTGCTATGTTTAGGTATGGTCCTTGAATTCCTGATCTTTGCAAGACTTTTATCATGAAGGAATGTTGAATGTTGTCAAATGCTTTTTCAGCATCTCATGAAATGACCATGTGGTTTTTTTTTTTTCTTTGAGATTGTTATGTAGTGGATTACATTGATGGATTTCCGGGTATTGAACCATCCCCACATCCCTGGGATGAAGCTTACTTGATCATGGTGAATGATCGATTTGAGGTGTTTTTGGATTTGGCTTTCAAGAATATTATTGAGTATTTTTGCATTGATATTCATAAGAGAAATTGGTCTGAAGTTTTCTTTCTTTGTTGGGTCTTTGTGAGGTTTTGGTATCAGTGTAATTGTGGCCTCATAGAATGAATTTGGTAGTGTTTCTTCTGTTTCTATTTTGTGGAATAGATTTAAGAATATTGATATTATGTCTTCTTTGAAGGTCTGATAGAATTCTGCACTGATTCCATCTGGTCCTGCGCTTTTTTTGGTTGGGAGATTATTAATGACTGCTTCTATTATTTTAGGCATTATGGGACTGTTTAGTTGGTTTATCTGATCCTGACTTAACTTTGGTATTTGGTATCTGTCTAGAAACTTATATATTTCATCCAGATTTTCCAATTTTGTTGAGTTTAGGTTTTTGTAGTAGGATCTGATGATTTTTTGAATTTCTTCAGAATCTGTTGCTATATCTTCCTTTTCATTTCTAATTTTGTTAATTGGGATACTGTCTCTGTGCCCTCTGGTTAGTCTGGGTAAGGGTTTATCTATCTTGTTGATTTTCTCAAAGAACCAGCTCCTGGTTTTGTTGATTCTTTGTATAGATCTTTTAGTTTCTATTTGCTTGATTTCAGTCCTTAATTTGATTATTTCTTGCCTCCTACTCCTCTTGGGTGTATTAGTTTCTTTTTATCTAGAGCTTTCAGGTGTGCTGTTAAGCTGCTAGTATATGGTCTCTCCAGTGTCTTTTTGGAGGCACTCAAAGCTATGAGTTTTCCTCTTAACACTGCTTTCATTGTGTCCCATAGGTTTGGGTATGTTGTAATTTCATTTTCCTTAAATTCTAGGAAGTCTTTAATTTCTTTCTTTATTTCTTCCTTGACCAAGTTATCATTGAGTAGGGCATTGTTCAGCTTCCATGTGTATGTGGGCTTTCTGTTGTTGTTGTTGTTGCCATTGAAGACCCACCTTTTTCCGTAGTGATCTGATAGGAGGCATGAGATTATTTCAATCTTCTTATATCTGTTGATATTTGTTTTGTGACCAATTATATGGTCAATTTTGGAGACGGTACTATGAGGTGCTGAGAAGAAGGTATATTCTTTTGATTTAGGATGAAATTACCTATAGATATCTGTTAAATCCATTTGGTTTATAATATCTGTTAGATTCACTGTGTCTCTGTTTAGTTTGTGTTTTCAATATCTGTCCATTGATGACAGTGGGGTGTTGAAGTCTCCCACTATTATTGTGTGAGGTGCAGTGTGTGCTTTGAGCTTTAGTTAAGTTTCTTTTATGAATGTGGGTTCCCTTGCATTCAGAGCATAGATGTTTAAAATTGAGAGTTCTTCTTGATAGATTTTTCCTTTGATTAGTATGAAGTGTCCTTCCTTATCTTTTTTGATGACTTTTGGTTGAAAGTCAATTTTATCTGATATTAGAATGGCTACTCCTGCCTGTTTCTTGGGCCATTTGCCTGGAAAATTGTTTTGCAGCCCTTTACTCTGAGTTAGCATTTGTCTTTAACATGGAGGTGAGTTTCCTGGATGCAGTAAAATGCTGAGTCCTGTTTATGGATCCAGTCTGTCAGGCTATGCCTTTCATTTTGGAATTGAGTCCATTGATGTTAAGAGATATTAAGGAATAGTGATTGTTGCTTCCTGGTATTTTCAACTTTATTTTTTTGTTTGTGTGGCTATCTCCTTTTGAGTTTGTTGAAAGATTACTTTCTTGCTTTTTCTAAGATGTAGTTTCCCTCCTTGAGTTGGCATTTTGCATGTATTATCCTTTGTAGAGCTGGGTTTGTGGAAACATATTGTGTAAATTTGGTTTTGTCATAGAATATTTTTGTTTCACCATCTTTGATAATTGAGAGTTTTGCTAGGTACAGCAACCTGGGATGGCATTTGTGTTCTCCTAGGTTCTGTATGAGATCTTTCCAGGATCTTCTAGCTTTCATAGTTTCTGGTGAGAAGTCTGGTGTAATTCTTATAGGTCTGCCTTTATGTTACTTGACCTTTTCCCCTTACTGCTTTTAATATTCTTTATTTTGTGTATTTGGTGTTTTGACTATAATGTGACAGGAGGAATTTCTTTTCTGGGACTAATCTATTTGAAATTCTGTAGGCTTCTTATGTATTTATGTTCATCTCTTTCTTTAGGTTAGGGAAGTTTTCTTCTATAATTTTGTAGAAGATATTTACTGGTCCTTTAAGTTGGGAATCTTCATTCTCTTCTATTATCCTTAGGTTCTGTCTTCTCATTTTATCCTGAATATCCTGGATGTTTTGGGTTAGGAGCTTTTTGATTTTATAGTTTTCTTTGACTGTTCTGTTAATGTTTTCTATGGTATCTTCTGCACCTGAGATTCTCTCTTTTATCTCTTGTATTCTGCTGATGATGCTTGCATCTATGACTCCTGATCTCTTTCCTAGGTTTTCTAACTCCAGGGTTGTCTCCTGTTGTGATTTCTTTATTGTTTCTATTTCTATTTTTAGGTCCTGGATGGTTTTGTTCATTTCCTTTGTCTGTTTGATTGTGTTTTCCTGTAGTTCCACCTGTTTGATTGTGTTTTCTTGTAATTCTTTAAGGTATTTTTGTGTTTCCTCTTTAAGGGCTTCTAGTTCTTTGTTCTCTTGTATTTCTTTAAGGGAGTTATTTATTTCCTTCTTAAAAATCTTCTATCATCATCATGAGTTGTGATTTTAAATCTGAGTCTTGCTTTTCTGGTGTGTTGGGGTATCCAGGGCTTGCTGTGGTGGGAGAGCTGGATTCTGACGATGCCAAGTAGCCTTGGTTTCTGTTCCTTATGTTTTTGCCCTTGCCTTTCACTGTCTGGTTATCTCTGGTGTTAGCTGGTCTTACTCTCTCTGACTATGGCTTGTCCCTCCTGCCAACCTCGGTGTCAATTCTCCTTGAAGGCCAGCTCTCTCTGAGAGGAATTCGGGTTTGGAGCACTGTGGTACATGGTCACCTCTGTGTGCAGACAATAACCAGAAGGATCTTGTCCCTAGCTGTTTCTTGGTTTCTGTGTCCTGATGGCTCTGTAAGGGTCCCCCTTGATCCAGTGAATTTGAACAGAAGTGGTGGTCTTGCCTGTGCTTGAAGGTGTGTCAGCACCCCTGGGATACCAGCTCTCTCCTGGCACTATTTGAGTATGGAGCCTTGTGTCACAGGATCCACTCCCAGCCACAGAAAGAAACCAGAGAACCATTCCTCAGTCCCTGTGACCTGGAGATTCCAGGTGGGTCCCTCTGAGCAAACAGGCTTGCCCACATTCCTGGGAGGCTAGCTTTCTCCACGTGCTACTTGGCTATGGAGCCCTGGTCTTCCAGGGGTGTTTTCTTTCCAGTCCCTTCTCTGAGCTCCTACATTGGCTGATACCAGTAGATATCACACTGCTTCATGGCTGTCTGCTGACTTCCCATCTTCGTAGTCACTCTTGCACACCAGGCTTCCCACAGAACCCACACCAAGCATAGCACGCTGAAAACATTCAGTAAAATACTACTCAAGGAAGTTACTGGTGTTCTACAAAAGGTGAAGACGAGAAAGGCTTTTGACATGAAACTCTGGGATATTTGTTTTCCAGTTGTGTGTGTCATTTGCCAGCTGGACATCCCGGACCAATTACATAATCATTCTGCAATCTCAGCTCCAATACCTGTAAAGTGAAAATAATTGTCACAGCATGAGGCAGTTGAGAAGTCTCAGTAATGTCAAGCATACGCAAGTCCCACACAGTATAAACAAGTCACTTATGTGCTCACTCTCATTGGCATCCTTCTTCAACAGATTCCCAGCGCATGATATAGCACCTCCAATGGATAGTGTGTATTCATGGATATGTTCTTATATCTTCTGAGAACGTTGTCTTTCAGGTATAACTTAACTGTCTTATATCTGGAAACAATTCTCCACTAAATGCTGAAAATAGAGTGTTAGAGAAATCATACCTCTGTCTTACAGGTGATAAAATACCCAGGCTGCCACACTCAATTTGGAGACCAGCTAATGGTGCACTTAGCATCTCCCCTTCAGAGTGTCCTTTATTTTCAAACTTTCTAGTTTACATTTTAACTGTTTATAATGTAAACCAGAAGGAAAAATGTACATTTTTTCCTTATGTCTTTTCTTCATCCCCCAACTCTGTGTCTTTGATAATATTTGTACAATAATAACAAGAAAAGGTCACGAATGAAGATGAGGAGACATTTAACCTTACTTCAGGTTTCTGACATGAGACTTCTTAGACCACCAGAATGAATGACAATTCACATGCGTCTCTGTGACAGATGTCTGGTCTGTGGCTAACTTCCATCTGAAATGGAAAAGTCTAAAAGCAGTTCTCTACTTCCCATTTGTGGTCACTTAAGGCCTAGTTGAAAACTAATTCTTCAAAATTGTAAGAAAGGGGAAACTAAAGGGCAGATATAAATCTTTTTACAAGTCAAAAAAAGCAAAAATTATCACATTAAACTTTAAAGATAAATTTTTCTTTGTGTATATTTGTCAATAAAAAATGGCAATTTTTAGCAATCTTAATTTTAAGTGGTAAATTATTCAAGAGTACATTTTAAAAATAAGCCTATTTTATTATAATTTTAGAAGTATCTGGGCCCATTAGTGTTACTAAAGTCAGAGATTTGAGGAATGTTTGGGCAGCCCCAATATTGAGACAACCCATGGCAAATGGTAATCCAGCATCTTTTAGTCACAAAAACACCTCATAGTACGAGAGAGCTACAGTACTGCTCTTCCTTCCACAGGAAGTGTTCGACTGTGCTCCCTAAGGTTCCTCATACCATGACCATTCTATAATCGTAATGTGTATGTGTAAGTACACGATTGTGTTGCAAGTGTGGAGAGCAGAAACCAAAATCAGATGAGTTTCTCAATCAAATCTCCACCTTAATTTTTCCTCTTAATAAAAAAAAAAAAAGCTTGTTTACTAGAAAAATACAATATATTTTGATCATATTCTTTCCCTTACACCGACTCCTCAGATCCAGGATCCAGATCCTCCACCACTTCTCTACCCACCCAACTTCATCTCACACAAAGAAAGTAACAAAGATAGAAAGAAAGAAAGAAAGAAAGAAAAAAAGAGAGAGACAGAAAGAAAATCTAAAGAAACAAATAAAAACAACAAGCAGGAAAATCAGTAAGACAAAACCCACTAAAACATAAATCATACAGAAATGACATGGACTCCATTTTGTGTTGGGCGACTTCACCTGGGAAAGGGCCTGCCTTGGTGTGTGATAGATACACAAAGTAACACTTCATTGAAGAAAACAGATTTTCCCTCTCCCAACAGCTATCAATTGCAAATGGCTTCTTGGTTAGAGACTTTGTGTCTACTTTCTCTTCTCAATGCTAGGATTTTTCTTCTGTTTTGAACCTGTGCAGGTCTTGTGTGTTGCCTCAGTCTCTGTAAGTGCACATGTGCGTCAGTCCTCTTGTGTCTGAAAGATGCTGTTTCCTTGGACTCATCTACCAACACTGACTCTTGTTCTTTCCATCTCTTCTTCCACACATAGCCCTGAGTCTTGAGGGGAGGGGTTTGATAAAGCCATTCCACTTACAGCGGAGAGCGCTAAAGTCTCCCATTCTCTGTGCAATGTCCAGTTGTGAATCTCTTGGTTAATTATCATTCACTGCACAAAGAAGCTTCTCTGATAAGGATTAAGTGATGATGCACTGATCTATGGGTTTAGCAATATGTCATGAGAGGTCATTTCATTGCTTTGTTCCTTTAGCAGAATAATAGTTGTCCCCTAAATCTATGACCCATTTAGTCTCAGGTTCTTTGTTGCTATAGCAGTGCTTATGGCTTCCATCTCATGGAATCTTATTTTTTGAAATGGAGGCTCCCACTGAACCTAGAGCTCATTGTTTCAGCTAAACTGGCCAGCCAGTGAACTTCCAGAGTGTGCCAGTCTCTGGCCTCTCCCCCATATGCCAGGATTATAGACACATGCTAATTTGCCGAGTTTTTTCATAGGTTTTAGGGATCACAATTCAGGTCCTAATGCTTACACAATAGGCATTTGTTGTTGTTGTTGTTTGTTTGTTTTTGAGACAGGGTTTCTCTGTGTAGCCCTGGCTGTCCTAGAACTCACTTTGTAGACCAGACTGGCCTTGAACTCAGATATCCTCCTGCCTCTGCCTCCCAAGTGCTGGGATTAAAGCTGTGAGCCACAACTGCTCGGCTCACAATAGGCATTTAAAGATGAATCAGTCTCTCCACACTAACTATTGTAATATTTCTAAGTTATTCCCTCACTATGGTATTCATATACACTTTTCAAATGAGATAAGATTCTTATATGATAAATATCCTGTATCAGTAAATAGTTAAAATGTTGCTCTATGTTTTTACTCTTGGAAAAATGGTTTATGCCAATATTGCTTTAAAGATTTACAACATTAAAAAGGTTTTAATATAGCCTTGTATTTTTAGAAGCTATTGAACTCAATATAATATACCATATGGAGATCAAAGGCTCCCAATCTCTTTATGGACTGTGCTTATAGATTAAAAAAAGTTTTGTTATGATACAAAACAGTTTAAACTCAAAATCATAATTTTTAAGGCTCAAACATAACAGGCTTTAGTCTCAAAGGCCACCATAACAGTTCTAGTCTCATAAAAGCTACTACAGTTAAAAGCAAGCTAGTAGTCAATAGCTATAAATAGTCATGTCATACTTAGAACCTATGCAGTTAATTACAATATTCAGTTTTAGCCCCCTGCTTTATGTTTGCTACTTACAGCTAGAGCAGATAACTAAAAATAGACACAGACCGCCTAACTCAGATATGCTTAATAGATACTAGCTCTCAATCCTATCAGAGATCTGCCAAATATGGCATTAAATGTTTAAGCTTACTATGACAGCCAGAAATCCCCAAATCCTAACAGTGACCTTCTCCCCCTTCCCAAGGTCTCCAAAAAGATATGGGTACAATGGTAAAGGACTCACATGAATTGTGGTGTGCCAACCACTGGGAAACACTGTTCCAATGTCTTCCACACTGCCAGGGCTCAGCCTAAACTGTGGACAACAGAGAACACGGGAGAATTGAACGTCTTATATTGCTTAAGACAAGCGGAGGTCATCTCTCCCATGTTCTTCCTCCACAAAAAAACCTCTCATCTTCTGGGCCTGATGCCCAGAGTTGTGATGGAGACCACAGGAATCTTGGAGAACTGTTTAGGTGGTGGACTATAGACTAACCTCTGTCATTACAATTAATATATGACATCTAGATTGCAATTTATCCTTCTCAGGTCCCTGATTACATTGATGACTAAGCTAATTGGAGCTTGACAACTAGAGAACAGACAACAAGCTCCTAATCCCAAGGTAATCTACCACTGTGTTGGATCATTAGTCAGTCCATTAGCTCGTTGAGACTACCAGATCTCTTGTTTAAAAGGCAAACAGGTTTGCCTTGCTCACAGGCTTCATGATAAAAGATAGGCGAGTTTCAGATGTAACCTTTTACAGATATAACTTTCTGTTACTTCCTTATCTAAAAAAAAAACTGCTCCCTAATGATCAGCCACCTGTGTCTCATGGTAAATAATTGGATAGGAAAATATGTAAACTTTATGCAAGGTCTGAGGATGTAAAGGCTTGGATGTCTAAAAAGTAGTTGAAGGTCTAAGAAGAGGGTTTGAGGTTGGTGATTGCAAGACGTAAAGGTTGGAGAACATAAAAGTTTGGATGGTAGGAGAAAATAATTTAAGGCACAAAATGCTTCAGATTTCCTCCCCTCGCCGCGCTACTGGTATGTTAGGACTCCAAAGTTCCAACATTAAACAACGGAGTTCTGACAAATTAGCCTAACTCACATTCCACTATATGATCCACTTATGTAGTCACAAATTTAAGTTGCCTTTGGTTGTCATTTAACTATAGACTTAAGGTGTTTCTCATGCTAAATCTATACGATCAACTATCATAGTCACAAATTCAAGTTTCCCTTGGTTGCCTTTTAAATACAGACTTAAAGATGTTTCTAATTATACTCAATTGATGTACATTCATTTTTCTGGATAGAAGGAAAAGGTCCATCTTGCCCCTTCTGCTCAACGACAGGTTTTTTGTCTTCCTTGAGCTTATCTTAAAGACCATTCCTGGTGTTAACAAATTTATCTCTTTTGTAAACTTAAAAAGATTCCCATAAGCTCTCAAGAATCAAATGGACTCCATCTAGATAAGTACTCCTGGAAATTAGTAGCCTAAATTTCTACGGGTTGTATATTCCAGAGGGTGAGATTTCCCCTCAGTTTTGGGACTTCCCTCCCCCCAACCACCAAGACCATGGGCTTAAAGGCTTCAAATACACACCTAAGGATAAGTTTTTCTCCCAAACCTACTTAACTTTATCTTCTGCCTCTAATATGTATGTGTTTCAGCATCTTGCCAAGTCCAGGCGTTTACTCCACATCTGCATCCAGGACAACTCCAGAGGAGTAACCCACAGGTGCTCTGATCTACCTTCACAGACGCTTTGGTACTGGGTCTGCACTTTCCTAGATGGGTCCACAGACCCTGGACAGCAATGAAACAGCCAACTTTCCCAGGACTTGAACTGCATCCCCATCCCAATTTTCTTAGGTTCCCAAAAGACACAACAATCACCCAAAGTCAGCAGGAAGTAGTTAAAGAACAGGACGACCCCAGTTCTGCTCCACCATTCCTGCTTTCTAGCTCCTCGTTTATTAGTTAAACCCAAATGGAGGAATGTTGGCACTCCATCTAGGCTCTGCCTAACAGTTACCTAGCAACAACCAGGTAGAAATCTGGCTCGCTATAAGAAGGGCAGTTAGGTCTCTCTCTCTCTCTCTCTCTCTCTCTCTCTCTCTCTCTCTCTCTCTGTGTGTGTCTGTCTCTCTCTCTCTGTCTCTCTCTGTCTGTGTCTTTTTGTCTGTCTCTGTCTCTCTCACACTTCCTCTCTCCTTCTTTCTTTCTCTCCATCTACTTTCCCCCTCTCTCTGTCTTTCCCACATCCCCAGCTGGCCTTTTCCCTTCTTTCTCTCTTCCTCTCTCTTTCTGTCCTTCTCTGTCCCCTTCCCTTCTCTGTCTCTATCCCCTCTTCCAGGTCCCAAATAATGTTCCTTTCACTCTAGGTCTGTTGCCTGGCTTGATTGTTCAAGGCTACACCTTGGCAGCGCCCGCTGAGGTGCTCTTTCCATTTTATAAAACACAATAGTAACTAATACACAAAATTGTTTCCAGGAGCAAGAGTTCGTGCTGCTATAAAGCTGTGAGCACTGGGCCCTGGAAATGGTTTGCAAGAAAAACCTTTGGAGGTATGGGCTAGAGAAACACTTGCAGACTCTTAGTAGAGCTTGATTAGTCATCCCAGCAGGAGTTTGGAAGACGGAATGCTGATGGGAATATGAAGAGTGAAGACTGAGAATGAGGACTCTCAAGAACATAATGACCACTTGTTCTACATACTGAGAAAGAAAGCTATTCATTAATTTGGATTTGGTTTTGGTTTGTTTTTGCTTTACAGACGATCACAGCTAAAAGATCTCTCGAGTCTGAGTAAAAACACTGAACTTTAGACATTTGAATCATGTTGACATGGTTAAGACTACAGGGACCCTTGAAGTTGCACTGAATGTACTTTGCTTCAGAGGACACTGCGCTCACAGGTGCCTGTGGCAGAATGGTACAGGTTAGATCATAAATCTTCTACATGTTCCCAGCATCTGAAATTATTTCAAAGAGTCTTAAAAGTATGATGGGGGAGGGGGTGCTGGAGAGATGGCTCAGCGGTTAAGAGCAATGACTGCTCTTCTAGAAGTCCTGAGTTCAATTCCCAACAATCACATGGTGGCTCACAACCATCTGCAATGGAATCCAGTGCCCTTTTCTAGTGTGTCTGAAGAGAGCAACAGTGTACTCACTATATAAAACAAATAAATAGATCTAAAAAAAAGAAAGAAAGGAAGGAAGGAAGAAAGAATCTTTTTTTTTTTTTTAAGGTATGACAGGGAGGGAAAAGCACAGGAAATAGGAGGAAATGAGGGTACCAATATACACAACATGTCAAAATATATGTAAATCAAAACTATAAAAATGAGCTAAAGAAGGTTATTACATAATGATAAAGGAGTGTGTCAGGGAGTATAACGTTATAAATGTATGTGTTCAACATCAGGGTAATGAAGCGCATAATATAAATATTAAAATTAATTAATTAATATTAAATATAAATATCAGAAAGAAGGTATACATTGTATTATGCTAATAATAGGAGACACTGGGTAGATCATCCTGATAGAGAAACTAGAAGGAAATGTCAGACTGAAGCTGTACTCTAAAATCAGTGGACCTACCAGGCATACACAGACCGTTCTAGTCATCAACAGCAGAATATACATTCTTAAATGCACATGAAACACTCTACAGTGTAGATCTTCTTAGGGTGCAAAACAGCTCAAAAACCTTTAAAAACTTAAACCAATAAATATCAATAAAAGTACTCTTTTACAATCACAAAGCTTTTAAGCTAGAAATTTAAAGCAGGAGAAAAAAGTGTATGAGGTCTTAGTATGCACTCCTGGAATTCAAGATTTCTGTCTTCATAAAAACCTTCCATTGTGTAAAACAAAAGGAAATAAAATTAAAAATCATTGAATGTAAAATATGTAGAAGTCGAAACAGTGTCAACCGGCCAGGCCCCCCAGAGCTCCCGGGGACTGGACCTCAACCAAAGAATACACATGGAGGCACCCAGGGCTTTGGCCACATATGTAGCAGAGGAGGGCCTTGTTGGACATCAGTGTGAGGAGTGGCCCTTAGGCCTGAAGGTGTTCGATGCCCCAGTGTAGGGTAATACCAGAGGGGAAGACGGGAGTGGGTGGTTGGTTGGTGGGGGAGCACCCTCATAGAGGCAGGGGAGGGGGATGGGATGGGGGTTTCCAAAGGGGAGACCTGGAAAGTGGGAAACATTTGAAATGTAAATAAAGAAAATATCCAATAAAAAAAAAATATGTACAAGCCATATTGCTTTTAAATGTATCCATATTATTGTCACTAGAGGGAGCTCAATGTTTAATTTGTATTCTAAAGGCATGCAGCCCACTGGTGATCAAAACTGCAGTTTGTATCCCATTGCAATGTGTGTAAGGGTCTTCCAAGAACAGAAAAAAAGAAAATCGTTATTTTCCTCAGAAAATAAAAGTGACTGAATTTACGAGTTCACTTGCTTTTTGCTGTATTTAGGGCAAGTATAAATGCCTTGATCTCTGTGGCGCCAGTGTCAGAATGACACAAACATGTCTTTGAGAGCAGGTTCAAAGATGTTGGCACTCTTTGCAGCGGTCACAAAATGAACAGAGGAATGGGTAAAGATCAGAGCATTGAGCAGAGCTGTCAGGGCAGTGACAACAGAGACAAGAGCTGCCTTGGAGCGAGCCTCCACCTTTATATTGACATTATCTGTGAACCATTCATAAACATGGTGCTTGAGAAATATGTGCCAAAAAGCAAACAACAGACAAACAAGGGAGACATCTATTCGTCCACCATCTCTACCCACCAGTTATTGAGCTTACGACTGGAACTGTGCTTTTAAAACGAATAGAGGAGACATTTTAAACAAGAACAACAACAAACCTTTGTTAATATGTGGAGCTAAGGGATTTTGAAAAGTACAGGGGTATGCTAGGTCTCATAAGAAGAACTGAGCCAAATGAGCCTATCAGTGAAAATTAAGGTGATATGAGCATTGATGCACAGGCAACCTTGAAGCCTGATGCTTAGGGAAGATACAAAGCATTAGTAACATAAAAGCTATCTCTAGGTGCTGCGGCTACTTCCTGTGGGGAGAGCCAGGAAACACTGTTGCTAATTTGTATACCCTAATGGAAATGTGTACTTAGATAAAATGACAGGTTCTTGATTCTGGCAGTTACTTGAAACAGGTTGTCCACCTCTTACCTACACAAATATGTTTTTGTCCTCTCTAGTGCCTCTGTTTTCCTGGACACTCGTGGGACAGGAATGATCACCCACTGTGGTAATAGTATTTACACAGTGTAGAGCAAACTTCTCGTGGTCTACAGGGAGTCCCACCACACATTAAGGCAGCCTGATCTCTTACTGAATGACTCGAATTCAGTCAGTGACTGGGATTTCTGCTGTAGAAACTATCCTTTTTTTCTAATTCTTTTCTTTTGCAGAAGCTTGAAAATTATTTTCTTCGCAGGTAAGGTGGTGTTGAACTTGAGGTTGAGAAGAGGCATCATGTCTTCCACAGCTCCTTCCTGTTCCTGCATGACACTTCCTCCTGCATAGACTTTCTATGTAGCCAACACACTATGGGCTTCTTCATATTTTCATTAAAATTAATTTTTTGGTATAAAACATTGTAGAAATTCAGAAAAGTAACACAGCATCAGAAGAGACTTTCATGGACTTTAGACAGAGCTACATTTTAGCATCAGCATGGTGAACTTTGACCCTTGTAGTTTTGATAACCTTTACTTATTGTACATAGACCACTTTTGGGTCTTATCCTCTGCACACCCTTTGTGATTTATTTGGATCGTCTGCAATAGACTCAAGCATTCTAATTCTCCTCTCATCTTTCCTTTGCTGTTTTGGAAAAATCTAGTCATGTTTATCGTGGAACAAAATCTTATCTTACCAAACAAAACCCTTCATTATTAAACAGGTCTTCTCTTTTCTTTTTAATTTGCCTTACTCAAAATGAATTCACTTATATTCTTATATTGTCTCCGTATACTTATCTTTCCTACGCAGTAATTTTTTTTTCATTTTATTCCCTCCTTAAGGTGATGACACAGAGTAATAAATAAACAAGTTTATCAACTTATTAAACAAGAGTTGAATCCAAGTCATATTTATGACCCCCTGCCAAGCATTAAGACTACCTGTTCACAAACTGTCAAGTTATAAGGTTCTTCTCTATTGTCATCCCGGCCAGGATTTATTGCTGCTTGGATTTTTAAAAAAAAAAATTTTATTAATTCTTTATGAATTTCACATCATGCACCTCACAGTCCCTTCATATCTGCCCTTGCAAACCCTCCCCCCAAAGAAAATAAAAAACAAAAATAAAATAAACAACACAAACAAAATCTCACTGTGGAATCTGAAATGTGTCACAGTGTGCCCCACAGTGTACCCTTGTGTCCACACATCTTTACTTGCCCATGCTCATTGCAGTGAGTCATTGGTCTGGTTAAAGGCCTCTGGCTTCTGCTACACTATCAATACTGGATCATCACTGGTTCACCTCTCAGATATCCTGTTGTTGCCATCTATTAGGGAGGTCCTGCAATTTTGGACCAACAGGACCAGCTCCTTCAGATGCTCCAGCAGTTCATAGATGAGGAAAGATGTTGGGGTGAGGTAACTCAAAGCCCTGGATCTGGGCCTGGGCAGTAGCTGAGTTGGTCAGCCTGGACAGCTTTCCTGTACCCATACCACCAGGGTGAGCTCTCCAGCATTGCTCTAGCTAGCTCACTGAATGCCACAGCAAGCGTCAGGGTCAACTCTCCCACTCTCACGCCTTTGGGCTCACGTGTGCCCACGCTACCAGAGCCAACTCTAATGTACTTCCCAGATGAGATGTGAGCCTGCTCTCCTGAGTGTTGTAGCCTGTGAAGGGCAGGTCCAGGTCTCTCACTCTTAGGACCTCTGGGCCAATTCTATTGCCTGTAGGCAAGGAATGAGGTAGGGAACCATATCACCACACAGCGGACTAGTGGTGGGGCCAGCTCTCTTGTGCTCACACCACCAGGGCTCATTCTCTCCAGTGCTTCAGCTGGTGAAGGGTGGGGCCTGCTCTTCAGAGTGCTACAGCCAGTGAGGGACAGGGCCATCTCTGCACAGCTCTTGGACATCAACATGGTCCCAGATGGCAGCAGAGATCAGAAACTGTGCAAAGGCCTTTAGTGGTAATATGAACCAGGATGTCAACACATACCACTGCTGCTGCATGGCCACTGACCCAGACATGGCCTTCAGTGGCAGCATGGACCAGGAATTCATCATGGCCTCAAATGACAGGGCAGGCTACTCACAACAGGCTATTCTTCTTCACCTTCTGACTCTCTGAACACTCAAACTGTTCTCCTTCTCTCCCGTCTCTGTCATGGAGCATGCTTGCACGTTGTAGTAGGTCCTGCTTTGGGTGGGCCATGATGCCGGCGAGTATCTGCCTACCTGCACCATATTCTGTATTGCTTTTGTTTGTATGTTTGCTGTTTTGTTTTCTTTTTCTTTTTCTATGTAGCTCTGGGTGTCCTAGACCTCGCCATAAAAACCAGGCTGACCTCAAACTCACAGAGATCTGCCCTCCTGCCTCTGTCTCCCAAGAGCCCAATTTGCAGCTTGGATGGTTGTAAAGGCTCTTCTGCAAGGCTTTTTCCTTGTCTCACAGCAGTCTGAAAGTTACAGAATGTTATGGTCCAGCCAGAGCTGGGCAAGGTAACAGAACTATCAGTGACCTTAGGCAGTTAATTATCTTATATAAGAAAAAAAGCAGAAGAAAAACATACAAAGAGTGAAAAAATCTTTATGTGTTAACCCTGCAATTGGCATTTCAGACACCATATGTCGGTAAGAGATATCAAACATACATTGTTTTTTCCTTATAGAAGAATAAGTACAGTTATGCCAATTTGTCAGAACATATCCTAAGGTGATGTCACGAGAAATAGGGGCTGTGACACCCACTGCAACAATAGGAGATATAAAATAAAACAGAGAAAACAGAATAGAATGTCATCTCTAAAACAGAGGTCACATGGGCTATAGCCAGGAAAGTACTACACAGAAAGCACTTTAGAACAGAGGTCAAACAAGTCTTAACCAAGAAACCAGAGAGCCCGGCAATTCAATTTGTTAGATGAGAGTGACAGAAGGTGCCAGGAGGGAGCCAGGACAGGGAAAATCTCCAAGCAAAATCACATAATGGCTGCCAGGGAGCTTTCCAGCCCAGAACTCCAGGCCCCTGCAAGTCTAGGCAGCAACTGTGACTCCTGAACTCCTTAGCTCCTCCATAACTCAGGAAGTTACTAGCGAGTCCTGAGGCTATGCTGTGATAGTCAGCAGAACCCCAGAGCACACATAATGTGTCACTCCTCAAAACACCATTGAGAAGAGACAGAAGTTGAATCTTTAAGCTGCACTTTATTCAGACAGCTAGCAGTGAGAAAACAATGAAAACAATGGATTGATACCGTAAAAAATCTGCCCTGCATTCAGCTCCAGCCCTCAGGCTTTAATAGGGAATGCAATGTGTTTGTGCTGTGGAAGAGGGGAACAAGGACAATCAGACGTGCCTGAGCCCAGTTTTGCTTCTCTGGTCCAGTGGTGAGCTACTTAGTTAGGGCTTCTATTGCTTCAACAAAATGCCATGACCAAAAAGCAAATTGGGGAGAAAACGGCTTACACTTCCATGTTGCTGTTTAAAATTGAAGGGAGACAGGACAGGGACTCAAACAGGGCAGGACCCTGGGGGCAGGAACTGATGCAGAGGCCATGGACCGTGCTTCTTACTGGCTGGCTACCCCTGGCTTGTTCATCCTGCTTTCTTCTAGAACCCAGGACCACCAGCCCAGGAATGGCACTGCCCACAATGGGCTGGGTCCTGCCTCCCCATTAATCACTAAATAAGAAAATGCCTCAGAGCTGGATCTCATGGAGACATTTTCTCAATTGAGCTTCTCTCCTTTCAGATGACTCCAGCTTGTGTCAAGGTGGCAAGAAACTATCCAGCACAGCCACATTTCCAAGATTGATGATGTCTGTGCATGTCCGGTCATCTCTTACACTTTCTTATTCTGTGCTTGTCTTGGCACAGATGCTTCTTAAAATTCTAAAGACTAGTTACTATCTTTCAGTGTCCACCTGGTCCTCCTCCAGGGATACCTGGACTGGTCGGGGTCAGGAAGAGGGTGAGGTGAGGTGAGGTGAGGAACTAAAGCAAATCACTAACAGTCTAACCATTCAAAGTTATGGTGATGGTCAACTCGGCAGGGTCAGGGAAACAAGCCTTGGAGCTACACTGTACTGTGAGGGATTACCTCAGATAGGACAGCCCACCTAAACTGGCATCCATGTTCTGGGTGTAAAACAGGAATTCATTTCCTCCACTGAGAAGACTACACTGCATGTGATTAACATTCCTGGTGAGAAGTCAGCTCTGGAACTTTGAGATATTCCACCAGGATCCCCTCCCCCCTCCAAGCACATAGGCACCCCTCCCCTCCTGAAAGAAACAGGTTCACAGAGGCTGGAAGGGAGGGACTGATTAAGCCCCTGCTACCTCATTCCCTAAAGACCAATCAGTTTAAAAGTCACACTGTTCTGCCAATCACATTGTGCCTAATGGCGGCTGCTCTAAAATCCCATATATATGGTCCCTGAATGGGCTCCTCGAGGTTGAGATCCCATCTTGCTATGCAGAACTACCTCAGCATGCTGAATTAATAAATTCCTCTTGCATTTTGCCTCAATCCCGGACTCCATGTATTTACTCAGAGGGTCTCGGGTAAGTTAAGGCTCGCTAGAGTCTTACACTGGTTTCTCCAGTACTTATCTGTGAGCACCTGTTTCCTCTCCAGTCTGCAGCTCCATTGTGTTTTAAAGCAGTGACTGCAAATAACAAGTGTTCCTTGAATGCAAACAGTACACTACTTGTACTCTGCAGTCTGTCTAACTACTACTAGCTGACAAATATAACCCAACAGAGTGTAAACTTACCTGGCAAAGCGCCAGCCACAGCAGGATGACAGGACTCTGGTTAGGGACAGGTAACTGAAATTGTAGAAGGGGAAATTGAAGATGAAGAGACTACGTTTTGGTAATTACATATGGTGGAGGGCTTGCAGCATTGCATGACACCTTGGAAACACCGTTGTGTGTTCCACTTGTTGGAGTTCTTCCCCACTCTAGTTAACCATCATGCAAAAACTGTTCATCAAGAGGATTAATGGTCTCATGCTTTCTTTAGACCTAAAATACAGTAAAGAAAATACAGAAAAGAAGCTTTTACTTAGATTTGCAAAATGCAGTCTAACAAGTCAGTTTGTAGAGAGGATGAATATAATTAACAGATGAATAGAATTACTCTAGGATAAATAGTTAACATTTTGTATAATCTATTTCATCTGTACCTTTTCAAGTACGTAACATATGCAGTGAGTGACTGCAGTCACAGCCTGAGTCTTTGCTAAACTTGTTGAAAATTTTCTGTATGAAGGATCTACGCTATGGTGACACAAAAGAGATGCTATCAGGCACTGCGGTTGAGAGGCAGGAGACGGTCGCATGGGGGGGAGAGGCATTTGGCTGCTACTTCCACAGCTCGTCATCTACTCTTTGTTGTAGGAGGAAAATGAAAGGAAAGAATTGGAGTACAGAAAACATGTTGGATCATCCTATTTCCAGGAAGAAACGGGTGTGCACCCTTCGTTTCATTCACCTGTTACAGTAGATTGTCAGGGCATGAGCTTTTTGGCCATCACTTTCAGTTCTTAAATAAGTGACTTCCCTTTATAGGGAGATTTGTTGAACTTACTTCCAGACCCCAAACACTCAGTAGAGTAAGTAAAATGGTTACTACATAGTTTTTCTAACAGTTTTCTAAACTTTTTCTAAATATTCGTTCAATTGCCCTGGAGAAGACCTACTCTGCTCTGGGATGACATAAGAAAGTGGTAGCCAGATGTTCAGACTCACCCTTGCTGTTGTTCTCTTGTTCTGTGCTGGAGAATTTACCACTTCCAAGGCCTTCTCCACCAACCTCTCAGAACAGAAGCACTGTCCTGTCTACATCACCTTAATTAAGTGGAGATCTTCCCACACTTTTGCTTTTGAGTGACTCTCAACATAGTCCAGACTGGCTTTAAAAACTCACTGTATAGATAAGGAGATGGCCTTGAACTTATCTGCCTTCACTTCCCTAGTGCTGGAATTATAAACATTAATCAGCAATCTTGGCTTACTCAGTGCTGGGAATGGGCCCATGTTGTGGATAGCCCTGGGTTTTTTGGGGTTTTTTTTTGGTTTTTTTGGTTTTTTGGGGTTTTTTGTATTCTAATTCTGCCCTCATGGGAGGGGCTGCAGAGAAGGAGTGAGTTACACCTGTGACTTCTTGTGAACCAATCCCCTAATGAATAAAAGAGCCAATCATTGGGCACATAAGGAGGGACCTCCAGGTCAGAAGAGGAAGAGGAGAAGAGAGGAGCAGGAGAGAGGGAGAGCCTTTATGGATTGGGGAGAGCAGATAGGTATGATGGAGCTAGTAAAGTCTCCTGGTTTCATGGCAGATCCGCAAGGATTCTCCACCAGAGGAATCAAGACTTTGATAAATTTTACAAGATTAGGTTTTAGTTGATGCGCCCAGAGATTGAGTTATTATCATTTCTGAACTAAGTTTGTGTTACATTTTCCTTCATGTGGCGGCTCATCTGGTTTCAAGAGAGAAATGTACAGTGGCAAAGTGTGGGTTTGCCTGATGTGCACTACAGAGGCCATGGGGGTATTGAAGCTTGGGGCTGGCGCGGTAGCGACCCGCCAGTGGGTGGAGCTCTGACTCAGAGCTCCACGAGATGAAAGCAGTTCGGCCATTGCCCGCCAGTGCATGGCTGGCCAGTCCATCGGGGATGAGAGAACCAGGACATAGTGCGTGAACATGTGATACATTCCCAGGCTTCATCAACGCTAGAAAGGCATTCTACTGGGCTACATACTCAGCTGCCTTTGATATAGTTTATCCACATAATCCTTTCTCATAAGAAACAACCCGTTGTGTGTCCCACAAGCTAGATTTATATGTAATTGTGTGAAGCTCTCAAAAGTAACTGGCCAGACATTATCACATGACACAGTCTCACAACAAACTCCCAGATTCTCTGGCTTTTACAGTCTTTTCATCTTTTCTTCTGCAACCTTCCCTAAGACTCAGAGCAGATGTGTTTTGTAGATGTAGCCCTTGGGACTAGGATCCACAACTCTGCATTTTTGCTGCCTGTGGTTTTCCGTAGTAGTCTCTGTTGCAAAGAGAAGATTCCTTGTTGAGAAGTGAAGACAGCACTTTCTGTGGGTAAAAGGACAAATCTTTATAGATTGTTCTTAGGGATTACGTTGTTTAGTAAATTAGCGGTTGTCCAGTTCAATTGGTAAGCCCTAAAAAATACACATACAAGCATTCAAATCTACTGGGAAAGACCAAAGACTTATGCCAAAGTCCAGCCTCAGCTTGGAGAGGGATTCCTGAGAGAGGGGGTGTCTGGGAGCAGTGAAAACAAACGACTCGAAGTCAAATCATGGGTCCAAGCTGGTGGCTTATGTTGTGCTGACATGGCTTTTTAGACTATTCTCACTCTGTGTTCTGCTTTGCTTGTTGTTGTTGTTGTTGTTGTTGTTGTTGTTTTTAAAACTTTCTGATTGAGAGATCTTCTCTAGCTTTTAGTTCGTGGGTTTTCTGACCAAAGTTTAAAAAGCTGCCATAAAATTCTTGAATCTTCTCCTCAAGTCAAGAATCCTATTAGAAAAATTTTAAACCAATTCTTGGGTTTTTCCGATCAAAATCAGAAAGCAAAAAAGAATTCTAAAGAGGTGTGTTCGCTCTCCAGACAGCCTTCCTTCTCTGAAAAGCTGCTAGAGAGCTTTTTAAAAGAGCTATGTCAGCTCTCTAAGTCATTTTTGGGATTTCTGACCGAGGTCAGAATCCTGTTGGAAAAAAATCTTAAAAAGTTATGAAAAATTCTAAAAGAGCTGTGCTTTGCTTTCCATGGATTTTTTTGACCAAAGTCAGGAATCCTGTTAGAAAAAATTCTTAAAGAGCTGTTTTGCTCTCTAGAGATCTCCAGTCAGCTCAGCTCTCAATAGAAAAATAAAAATTCGCAGAAAGAACTGCTGTTGCTTTCTCCTAGCTCATCTCATGCAAACAAAAACCCAGTTTTTTTATTGACATATTGTTGGGGTCCAAGAATTGCCTCACAAACCACACAAACACTGATCTCAGTCAGACAAGGATAATTACTGAGCATATGCCCCAGGACTGGTTGACCAGGGCCATGGTCCAGATTCAGTAACTGAACCGTGACATTACGTTAAGATTCTACAGGGTTTTTAAGCCCCAAATTCAAGAACATCTGTGCAAGTTATTCCACCAATCAAGTCTTGGGGATAGGGGGATTTCCTTAGGAGCATGTCTTTGTTGTACATTTATTTTGTTCACATTGGTTGGGGTATTCACTGTGGCAGGGGACTTGCCTTGTCTAATATTCATGTCCTATTTTGTCTACTAGAATGGGACTTGTCTAACATTCATGTCTTAACTTGCCAACCAGAATGTCAGTTACCCACATACAAGTCTCTTTCTGCCAGGGAGGTCTTGGGAACTTAAACATTACCCAACCATTACTTGAAATGGAAGTATTATTCCAAATAGTTTCT
The DNA here is from genome assembly GCA_019843965.1 of Rhynchomys soricoides. Taxonomy (NCBI): domain Eukaryota; kingdom Metazoa; phylum Chordata; class Mammalia; order Rodentia; family Muridae; genus Rhynchomys; species Rhynchomys soricoides. The sequence goes on from JADRCH010000077.1 coordinate 8,541,596, forward strand.
TATATTGGGGCAGATGTCTCTCTTATGTTGGGGTCCATTGCAGGGGTAGCTTATACCATAAAAGCATATACACAGGTACAGAAAGTGCTGTTGGGTGGTTGGTTCAGGTCCAAGCTTATTGTGGGTAACTATACAAACAGTTCTATTGACTTTTATCATGATTGGTTTCCAGGGCACACAACAGAACAGAATATGTAATCAATTTTGTCATTAGAAAGTTTCCTAGTAACATCAGAAACGTGTGAGAAAGTTTCCTTATAATGGCAGGCTAGCCAGGTAACTGTTACCTAGGTCTCAACATTTCACCTAGGCCTTAACATTTTACCTAGGCTTTAACACATATAAATTTAGTTATTTATTTCAGATTCCCTTTTGATTATCCTATGAATCAGCATCCTTTGACCCCAGTTCCTTGATTCTTAGAAGACAGCAAGCACATTTTTTTTTTTAACATTGCAAAAGAATTTAGAAATCTGCCTGCCTCCGTTAAGCACTGAGGACGAACACCTGGGTGAAACCCTGTCCTACCCTGGAATTACCATTCTGACCACATCTGGATCTGAATTTGCTGTGTTCAAGGCTGACCTTGAACTCTGGAGTCTGCCTGCATATATGCTTGTCTTTGTAACTTTCTGACAAGCTGGCTTATAGTATAGCTGCCTCTGTTCCTTTAGATCTGTGAATCCCCTCAACTCATATTGCATCCTTGTATTTTTGCATAGTTGAGAAATTGCATATTGAACTCACGATTTTAGAGTTCTTTTGCACAGCGGTAAGAGCTGACCAGAAGGTCCCAGCATTTACCCTTTTCTGAAACACAGCCACACCTTTGCCTCCTACACACATGCTGTTTCTGATTGTCATGGAGTCATTAATGTTAACAGGGAGGACATTCCTTGGAGGAACATGGAAAATGCATACATTATTATACAAACAAGTCTTACACCCACAGCAGCCATCAACACTCATAGGGGTCCACTCCAGTTGGCCCTGTCCCAGGGAACCAAGCCATTCTGTTCCTACCAAGGTCATTCTGGACTCAGCAGACTTAAGACTCAATCCACATTTAGATTCTGCTTACTAGCAGCAGAAGGACCAAAGCCTTAGAGCCAAACTGTGGCCATGCTGAAGGGAACTAAAGGAAGGTTTATAAAGGTGGACATCAAGGTGTGTCTGTGGAATCCATAGCTGGACAAGAACATTGGTTTACTTGCTTTGGTGTTTCTCTTTCTTGTTGTAATAAAAGGACTACTTTACCCCAGTCCCCCAATAAGCAAGTCTTCTACAGCAGAAAGCAGAACACCCTGATCTTACTCTTTTCTCACCTGCAGGCCACTAGGCCTTCCAGGGCAACAGGATGCCTGCCTGGCTTCATATTAAGTTCCTTTAGCCATCACTCGAGAGTTGTGGGTAAATTATTACACAGGTCTAAGCACTCCCAGGAAAGTGTCATTAATTGACTGGGATAGAACAGGCAATAACACACTGCCTGGCTGCCATGTTTCAACACAGGTAACATCATAGGGACCGAGCAGGTTGTATTTAGAAAGATATATGTACATACACATATGATAGTGCATACAGTAACCATCGATGAAAAAGAGAACATGAGTTTGAAGGACAGCTGTTAGATCCAAAGTAAATTACGATGTCCCAAATTCTGATGATCATTTCCCTCTACCAAAGCAGCCATTTCTTTATCACTGTCAGAAGGGACAGGTGGCTATCAGTAGTGCCAATTAGCATACCAAAGCACTTTCTGGCCTCCAGATTTCCTCTACTTCACAAGTTGCTCCTCCCTTTCCTCTACTTCCCCAGCTCAGGGACATTCCTTCCCTAGCCCCTCCTTCCTTGGAGCCCCACTATCTCAGCTGTGTGTTCTTTTGGCCCCCTCTCTTGCCCCTCCTTCTTGGTCTTCCTTGCTGGCACTACCTTTGTCTCTATTTCTTGCTGCTTCCTGCCCTTTTGCTCTTCCTGACCAATTCCAGTCTGCTGGCCATGTTCCGTTTTATTACTTTCTCTTTTTTATCCATAAACCCTACTTGCCCAAGGACCAATAAATCTGCAAGCCTCTCTTGCCCACGGACAGATAACTTCCCGGAAATGCTGGGGGCTACAGTGCTACAGTGACACCATCAGATAAATGCCATTTTCCAGATATGAAACAGGGACTCAGAGACATCAGTCCCCATGATTCATTAGCTAGGAGTCATCATGTAAAACCAGGTCATGGGCGATTCTGTAGCCTAATACCTCCTTCTTGTCACTTGGCCTCTCTGAATTAGGCAGCATTACTGTAACAGAAGGATTAGAAGCCACTTGTTTTCAATTCTGCAAACAAGTTTGGTTGCCCCAACTGCACAGAACATGCTTGATCACAAACATAGGCAGAGGTACATAGGCAAGAAGTAAGTCAGGCGGCATCACTGGCCCCATTTGCATAAAAGCAGGAAATATGTTGTAGCCTTTCCCGTTTTGCCTTCATATGCCCCTGACTAACATAATTTGCTGCCATTTTTCTGGTAATCCCAGATATGGAGCAGGTTTGTCCATTGTCCTGGCCAGTATTTAATAAAGCTTACCTCCCACTGGGCTCAACAATTATGGTAGTAGTTGATGTGTTTATAAAGATAAAGAGGGGGGATATGTTCTATGGAGGGGTAGTCAGGTGCGGGGGAAGGGGGTGCCTCTGTAGGCCCATGCTGAGACATCCCTTCCTTCTGATGTAAGGCTCTGGGGAGTCTTCCCAGACCCTCTGAGTGAACACATGGAGTCGGGGATTGATGCAAAATGCAAGAGACATTTATTGGTTCATCAGCATGCTGAGGTCGCTCTACATACCAAGACAGGAGGGTGACCTCGTGGAGCCCATTCAGGGACCTTATATAGGATTTTAGAGCAGTGGCCATTAGGTACAATGTGATTGGCAGAATGGTGTGACTTTTAAACTGTTTGGTCTTTAGGGAATGAGGTAACAGGGGCTTAATCAGCCCCTCCCTTCCAGCCTACATGTTTTCTAACCTATTTTTTCTATGTGCTCTGAGGGAGGGAGGGGACCCTGGTGGAATCTCTCAAAGTTCCCTAGTGGACCTCTCACTGAGGGACCAGCCACAAGATGGTATAGTATAGAATAGAGTTTATTCAGGGCGTGGGGAGGGGAGCTGAGAGGGAGAGAGAGAGAGAGAGAATAGAGAAGTAGAGGAGTAGAGGCTGGCCATGAGCACGTGGAGAGAGAGGGGGTAGGGACTAGAGGACAGAGCAGGAGCAGGATGGGGGGGGGCAAGCAGCCCCTTTTATAGTGAGTCAGGCACACCTGGCTATTGCCAGGCAACTGTGGCAGAGTTTAGACAGAATGCTAACAGTAGTTTTATTCTCACCTGGGCAGAGTAACAAAGTATTCTTTTATAATAAACCATTCAAGGTAAGTGTAGGGTAAGACACTTCTCCCCTGGATAATTACTTTGTTTACACTGATAAGGGGTCAATAATAACTCTTATCATTTTACTACTGCTGTAAAGCAGTTAGATACACTATGGGACTTTTCGTCCCCATATATGCTATATAATGTAGGAAACTTTTGAATACGTCTATCATTAGAACTGTTTGGGGTCAAAAAGAAAGAGATCACCGCTCCAGGTGAAGTGTCTGGACAAGGTAATCTTAACTCTTGATCAAGAGCACACTGAGTAAACATGGGAAGAACAGAAGCACATTTGATTTTTATTCTAACTCAGGTGATGGCTGTGTCTTTTCCGCACTGGGTGGGATCTAACCAACCAAAGAGAAGAAGGTCATGGTGCCTGGCCATCGGATTTCTAAAATAGAGCTGGAGGGACTTTATGCCAATTTTTCTGGAGGATGGAGATTTAAAATTTGCTTAAAAGTCTTACCATATGTGTATGGGGGGAAGACTAATTTCTTGCCTGATACACAAGTTTTATAATACTTGATAGAAAAGACTCATATTAGATACCAGTCCCTACAGCGGCACCATCAGATAAATGCTAAGTCTCCATTTTTCAGATATGAAACAGGAACTCAAAGACATCAGTTCCTATGGTTCATTACTAGGAGTCATCATGTAAAACCAGGTGTTGCTGATTCTGTAGCCTAATAGCTCCTTCATGTCAGTTGGCCTTCTTGAATCAGGCTCCATTACTGTAATGATCAGAGAGACTGAGAGACTATTTCATGTGTGTGTGTGTGTGTGTGTGCGTGTGTGTGTGTGTGTGTGTGTGTGTGTGTTATACATATAAATTATATATATATGCTTGTCCCAACTACACATTCCTAAAAGATAGCAAGGCTTACATGTTTGTGACTCCAAATTTAACAACATCCTGATGCGGAGTCAAACCACTAAAAATAAAAAAAAAATTAATTTATTACATTTGTACAATATTTCTAACAAAACATACTTTAAAATATCTTTAGTGGTTTTTGTTGTTGTTGTTCATTCAACAAGAATCCTGCTCAAAGCTACAGTCTCATAAAATACCAATCTGTATTTCTTTCCTAAGAGCTGAGGTGTGCAACTTTCTCACAGTCAGAAAGGGACCATGATGAGGGCGTTCAGTTCCACCCTGGAATGGAATGCTCACTTGTTGCTTGTTCAGGGAATTGATGATGCCAGCAATTCTTTGTCACTGGCGTAGAACCAGACTCTAAAGTTTGTCCAGCCTCTCAGCTCAGGCTGCCAACATTGGCAGCATCGTTTCCAGATAATTGATCTTGGTTCTGCTGACAGGGAAAGTCAGCTCCCAGAGTCAAACAGGACTCCTATTTAGATAGGACCGATGTTATTTAACCTTGGGAAGTAGGAGCGTGGAAAGGTACCCATGAAACTAAAGTGAAAGGACTCATGCGAACCCTGTAGGCAATGTTCAGATACCTGAAACAATATTTTAAAAGTTGAAATATTTTGCGAAAACCATATATTTTCCTTTGCTTCTTCTAAAATGCTATCTCCTGGGAATGACCTAGGTTAGGCTTTCAATAGATCATCTAATAGACACAATACAGGGAGTGTTGATAGTCCTTAGAACAAACACATTTATTTATCACTACTTTTATTCAAAGCATTAGTCCATTTGGGAGAAGTTTATATTCCCGTCAAAAGCAAGCAAGAGAGAGGAAAAGCAATTGAGTTGGTAAATTTGTACAACACTGGCCACTGCCAAAAGCACCTGACAATGTAACGTTATTTCCATTAACCAAGCTTGAAAGGCATAACAAATTTGCGTGGAAGTTCAGTTGTTACTTAACTGAAGTTCAGGAGAAAATGCCATTGTCAACGGGTTATATTTGCTCCTCATGCACTTCCAACCAGCAGTGTGCTATGGATTACAGAACTGCTCTATTTCAAGGCAGGGCACTGGCCACCCACTTTCCCACTGTTTCTGAGTTTGCCACGCCTGCAACTCAAGACAGCACACCCAGTGTGCTTTCTTGAAAAACCAGCTTGTAAATTTATCTTCTTCATAAGGCTTTTTGTTTTCTTTTATAACAAGACAGCCTTCAGAAAATCTGCAACACCAAGAAGTATTGCCCCCAGAAGACCATAACGCTATAAAAATGGGGTATTTTTAACAAGCTGGTGTTGAACGTTAGACAACTGAGAAAGTTGGGTGTTGGAGAATTTTTCTAGCTGAGAGTGAGAAACCAAAGTCAATCCTATGGCTCCATACTCTAGTGAGCATGGCAACTACATACTTTCTCTATAGCGCATGCGCATCTTGAGAAAGCAAAGTCGAGCCTATGGCTCCCCACTCTAGAGAGCATGGCAACTGCATACTTTATAGGGTATGGGTATCTTGGATCTCGTCATTTTCCCTTTCGATGACTTTTAGACCTGACTTACTTAGGGCTGAATATTTTTCTGGGACTAAAAGAAGAGCTTTGAAATCTGGACTGCAGGGAATTAAGTGGTTACTACTTTTGTAAAATATAATTTGGTGGTGTACACAAGAAAGGTGGCGTTGTTAATAGAGAGACTGTTACAAGTGAGTAATAGAAAATTCCAGGGGGGAGAGGCCAACACAAATCGCTTTTTGGATAAGTCTGTATTCATGCAGTTCCAGGACTGGACAAGGAGCACTTTAGTTACAACATGCCTTGCTAAATCGAGATCATTGGATAAAGGGAAAAAATGCTTGGAACTACAGAGGCAGCTGAAGTCATCTGTAATCTGCACAGTGCTCTCAGACTGAAATGTTATAGCTTCACAGTTGGCAAACTATCTTGAAAACGTAGACATTAAACATTCTGACAAATAGTTTCTATCCACAGGGTTTTTAAATCATTAAAATGCCCATAGCATGTGACAATGGAAAACCTAAGTAATTAAAAACATTTATATAACACAGAGTTATATAGATGGGGTTTTTTATTAAATAACAAAACATCAAAACAGCAAAACATTATACTGGCAGGAAATCTAACACTTTAAAAGTTAATATACTAAAAGTAAACAGAAAAAACAAATCCCTTATAACATTTTAATGTATTTTCTTCCTTTTGTTCAGTATAACATAGATAATTTTATCTACATATAATTAAAGTACTATGTAACTGTTTTGGGTCCTGTGTGGATTTATTCTTTGACTTAACCATCCTCACATAATCAGAGATAGAGAACATTTTAATGCTTGTAAATACAAATAACCTCGTTATGAGCAGGTTTGCACATTTACATTTCTGCATTTACCATTGTTTACTCAGAAAAGAGTCCTAGGAACTAGATTCCCACTTAAATTTCATCTAAAATATTGTCCATCAGAGGCCCCTAAAACAATACAGGATTTTGCCATTGTTCTTTGCTGCCTACCGGAACTTGATGCTGTTAAGTCTGTTGCTGAAGATACCACATGCTCTTGTCACAGGACACGGAAAAATCAATTTAATTCAGATCAAGGAGCTTCCTTCTTGGTGGCTAGTGCTCATCATACCAGAAAGTGTTATGTAGTTATGTGGCCAGGGACCCCAGTCTGTGCCACAGAGCTCCATAACCAAATAGTGCAGGGAGAAGGCTAGCATCCAGGGAGTGTGGACAAGCCAGTGAGTGGAGGTAAGACAGTCACCACTGCTCAGTGGGACCTGCCCTGAATCTTCAGGACACTGGGACAGAGGAACAGCCTGGGACAGGAGCCTTCTGGTTTACACCTGTGGTCTGTGCCACACGGCTCCATACCCAAATAGCGCAGGGAAAGAGCTACCCTCCAAGGAGTATGGACAAGCCTATGATCAAGGGTAAGGCCAGCACCTCTGCTCAGAGAGACCTGCCCAGAAAGCTCAAGACACAGGGACTGAGGAGTGGCCTTCTGGTTTCCTTCTGAGGCTGGAGAGCTGATCCCTTGACACAGGGCTCCATACTCAATACAAGGAGAGAGCTGGTCTCCCAGGAGTGCCAACACACCTTTGAGCACAGGAAGACCACCACTTCTGTTCAAATGCCTCAATCAAGAGGAACCCTCACAGAGCCATCAGGGCACAAGAACCAAGGAACAGCTAGGAACAAGATCCTTCTGGTTTCTTTCTGCACCCCAGAGCTGACCCTGTACCACAGCTCTCTAAACCCAAATTCCTCTCAGAGAGAGCTGGTCTCCAAGCAGTACTGACAAAAAGACTTGCAGGAAGGACAAGCCACAGTCAGAGAAAGCAGGACCAACTAAAACCAGAGATAACCAGATGGAGAAAGGCAAGGGCAAGAATATAAGGAACAGAAACCAAGGCCACTTGGCATCATCAGAACCCAGTTCTCCCACCACAGCGAGCCCTGGATACCTCAACACACCAGAAAAGGAAGACTTAGATTTAAAATCACTTCTCATGATGATGATAGAAGACTTTAAGAAGGAAATAAATAACTCCCTTAAAGAAATACAAGAGAACACAGGTAAATAGCTAGAAGCCCTTAAAGAGAAAATACAGGAAAAGATATCAGGAATCATAGATGCAAGCATCACCAACAGAATACAAGAGATAGAAGAGAAAATCTCAGGTGCAGAAGATACTACAGAAAACATTGACACAGCAGTCAAAGAAAATGCAAAATGCAAAAAGCTCCTAACCCAAAACATCCAGGAAATTCAAGACACAATGAGAAGATCAAACCTAAGGATAATAGGTATAGAAGAGAGTGAAGATTCCCAACTTAAAAGGCCAGTAAACATCTTCAACAAAATTATAGAAGAAAACTTCCCTAGCCTAAAGAAAGAAATGAACATAAACATTCAAGAAGCCTACAGAACTCCAAATAGATTGGACCAGAAAAGAAATTCCTCCTGTCACATAATAGTAAAAAACACCAAATGCACAAAACAAGGAAAGAATATTAAAAGCAGTACAGGAAAAAGGTGAAGTAACATATAAAGGCAGACCTATCAGAATTACACCAGACTTCTCACCAGTGACTATGAAAGCTAGAAGATCCTGAAAAGATCTCATACAGACCCTAAGAGAACACAAGTGCCAGACCTGGCAGCTATACCCAGCAAAACTCTAAATTACCATAGATGGTGAAACCAAGATATTCCATGAAAAAACAAAATTTACATAATATTTTTCCACAAACCCAGACCTACAAAGGATAATAGATAGAAAATGCCAATGCAAGGAGGGAAACTACATTCTAGAAAAAGCAAGAAAGTCATCTTTCAACAAATCCAAAAGAAGATATGCACAAAAACATAAAAATAACATCGAAAATAACAAGAAGCAACAATCACTATTCCTTAATATCTCTTAACATCAATGGACTCAATTCCCCAATAAAAAGACATAGGCTAACAACTGGATACATAAACAGAACCGAGCATTTGCTTCACACAGGAAACGCACCTCAGGGTTAAAGACAAACATTTCCACAGAGTAAAGTGCTGGAAAATAATTTTCCAGGAAAATTGTCCCAAGAAACAGGCAGGAATAGCCATTCTAAGATCAGATAAAATCAACTTTCAACCAATAGTCATCAAAAAAAAAAAAAAGATAAGGAAGGACACTTCATCACATCAAAGGAAAAATCTACCAAGAAGAACTCTCAATTTTGAACATCTATGCTCAAAAGGCAAGGGCACCCACATGCGTAAAAGAAACTTTACTAAAGCTCAAAGCACACATTGAACCTCACACAATAATACTAGGAGACTTCAACACCCCACTATCATCAATGGACAGATCTTGGAAACACAAACTAAACAGAGACACAGTGAAACTAACAGAAGTTATGGACCAAATGGACTTAACAGGTATCTATAGAATATTTCATCCTAAATCAAAAGAATATACCTTCTTCTCAGCACCTCGTGGTACCTTCTCCAAAACTGACCATATTATTGGTCACAAAACAAATCTCAACAGATATAAGAAGATTGAAATAATCTCATGCCTCCTATCAGATCACTACAGATTAAGGCTGGTTTTCAATATCAACAACAACAACAGGAAGCCCACATACACATGGAAGCTGAACAATGCCCTACTCAATGATAACTTGGACAAGAAAGAAATAAAGAAAGAAATTAAAGACTTCCTAGAATTTAATGAAAATTAAAGTACAACATACCCAAACTTATGGGACACAATGAAAGCAGTGTTAAGAGGAAAGCTCATAGCTCTGAGTGTCTCCAAGAAGAAACTGGAAAGACCATACATTCACAGCTTAACAGTACACCTGAAAGCTCTAGAACAAAAAGAAACTAATACACCCAAGAGGAGTAGAAGGCAAGAAATAATCAAATTCAGAGCTGAAATCAACCAAGTCGAAACAAAAAGAACTATACAAAGAATCAACAAAACCAGGAGCTAGCTCTTTAAGAAAATCAACAAGATAGATGAACCCTTAGCTAGACTAACCAGAGGGCACAGAGTCAGTATGCAAATTAACAAAATTAGAAATAAAAAGGAAAATATAACAACAGATTCAGAGGAAACTCAAAAAATAATCAGATCCTACTACAAAAGCCTATATGCAACAAAATTGGAAAATCTGGAGGAAATGGACAAGTTTCTAGACAGATACCAATTACCAAAGTTAAATCAGGATCTGATAAACCATCAAAACAGTCCCATAACCCCTAAAGAAATAGAAGCAGTCATTAAAAGTCTCCCAATCAAAAAAAGCCCAGGACCAGGTGGGTTCAGTGCAGAATTCTATCAGACCTTCAAAGAAGACCTAATCCCAATACTCTTCATTCTATTCCACAAAATAGAAACAGAAGGAACACTACCCAATTCATTCTATGAAGCCACAGTTACACTGATACCAAAACCTCACAACACAACAATAAAAGAAAACTTCAGAACAATTTCCCTTATGAATATTGATGCAAAAATACTCAATAAAATTCTCTCAAACTGAATCCACAACACATCAAAACAACCATTCATCATGATCAAGTAGCCTTCATCCCAGGTATGCAGGGATGGTTCAATACCCGGAAATACACCAATGTAATCTACTACATAAACAAACTCAAAGAAAAAATCCACATGGTCATTTCATTAGATGCTGTAAGGGCATTTGACAAAATTCAAAATCCCTTCATTAGAAAAGTCTTGGAAAGATCAGGAATTCAAGGACCATTCCTAAACATAGTAAAAGCAATATACAGCAAACCAGTGGCCAACATCAACCTAAATGGGGAGAAACTTGAAGCATTCCCACTAAAATCAGGGACTAGACTTGGCTGTCCACTCTCTCTATATCTATTCAATATAGTACTGGAAGTTCTAGGTAGATCAATTAAACTACAAAAGGAGGTCAAAGAGATACAAATTGGAAAGGAGGAAATCAGAATATCACTACTTGCAGATGATACGATCATTTTCTTAAGTGACCTGAAAAACTTCACCAGAGAACTGCTACAGCTGATAAACAACTTCAGCAAAGTGGCCAGATATAAAATTAACAAATCAGCAAATTAACAAATAAGCAAATCAGTAGCCTTCCTATACTCGAAGGATAAACAGACTGAGTAAGAAATTAGGGAAATGACACTCTTCACAATAGTCACAAACAATATAAAGTATCTTGGTGTGACTCTTACCAAACAAGTGAAAGATCTGTATTACAAGAACTTCAAGTCTCTGAAGAAAGAAATCAAAGAAGACCTCAGAAAATGGAAAGACCTCTCATGCTCATGGATTGGCAGGATTAATACAGCAAGAATGGCCATCTTGCTGAAAGCAATCTCCAGATTCAATGCAATCCCCATCAAAATTCCAACGGAATTCTTCATAGACTTAGAAAGAGCAATTCTCAAATTCATTTGGAATAACACAAAACCCAGGATAGCAAAAACTATTCTCAACAATAGTAGAACTTCTGGGGGAATCAGCCTCCCTGACCTCAAGCTGTACCACAGAGCAGTAGTAATAAAAACTGCATGGTATTGGTACAGTGACAGGCAGGTAGATCAATGGAATAGAATTGAAGACCAAGAAATGAACCCACACACCTACGGTCACTTGATCTTTGACAAAGGAGTGAAAACCATCCAGTGGAAAAAAGGCAGCATTTTCCACAAATGTTGCTGTCTCAACTGCAGGTCAACATGTAGAAGAATGCAAATTGATCCATTCCTATCTCCCTGTACAAAGCTAAAGTCTAGGTGGATCAAGGACCTCTACATAAAACCAGATATACTGAATCTAATAGAAGAGAAAGTGGGAAAAACTCTCAAAAACATGGGCACAACAGAAAAGTACCTGAACAGAACACCAATGGTTTATGCTGTAAGATCAAGAATCAACTAATGGGACCTCATAAAATTGCAAAGCTTCTGTAAGGCAAAAGACACTGTCAATAGGACATAACAGCAACCAAGAGATTGGGAAAAGATATTTACTAATCCTACATCTGATAGAGGGCTTATATCCAACATATAAAAAGAGCTCTAAAAGTTAGACTCCAGAGATCCAAATAACCCTATCAAAAAAATGAGGAGCAGTGCTAAACAGAGAACTCTCAACTGAGGAAACTCGAATGGCTGAGAATCACCTAAAGACATGTTCAGCATCCTTAGTCATCAGGGAAATCCAAATCAAAACAACCCTGAGATTCCACCTCACACCAGTCAGAATGGCTAAGATCAAAAACTCAGGTGACAGCAGATCCTGGCGAGGATGTGGAGAAAGAGGAACACTCCTCCATTACTGGTGGGAATGCATGCTGGTACAACCACTCTGGAAATCAGTTTTGCAGACCCTCATAAAATTGGACATAATACTTCCTGAGGACTCAGCTATTCCACTCCTGGGCATATACCCAGAAGATGCTCCAACATGCAATAAGGACACATGTTCCACTATGTTCATAGCAGCCATATTTATAATAGCCAGAAGCTGGAAACAACCCAGATGTTCCTCAACAGAGGAATGGATACAGAAAATGTGGTACATTTACACAATGGAATACCACTCAGCTATTAAAAACAATGACTTCATGAAATTCGCAGGCAAATGGATGGAACTTGAAAATATCATCCTGAGTGAGGTAACTCAGTCACAAAAGAATAAATACAGTATGTACTCACTGATAAGTGGATATTAGCCCAAAAGTTCAGAACACCCATGATTCAACTCACAGCAACTGTTGGACTGAATATGGGGTCCCAGGTGGAGGAGTTGGAGAAGGGACTGAAGGAACTGAGGGAGTTTGCAACCTCATGGGGAGGGAGCAACAGTGTCAACTGGTCAGGCCCCCTGGTGCTCCCAGAGACTGAACCACCAACCAAAGAATGCATATGGACAGGCCCATGGTGCTGGCCACATAAGTGGCTAAGGATGACCTTGTTGACCATCAGTGTGAGGAGAGGCTTTTGGGTCTGAGAGTATAGATGCCCTATTATAGGGGAATGCCAAGAAGGGAAGATGGGAGTGGGTGGGTGGATGGGGGGAGCACCCTCATAGAGGCAGGGGAAGAGGGGATGGGATAGGAGGTTTCCAAAGGAGAAACCTGGAAAGGGGAAAAGATTTGAAATGTAAATAAAATATTTAAAAAGGGGAAAAAAAAGAAAAAGAAAAAAGAAAGTGTTGTGTAGACTGCTGGAGGTAGAGATCAAGAGGATATCATCAACAGTCATACCCAGCAGTGAACTCTTGTGAGCTACAATGATGACCAGCATAGGTACTGCAGTGGCACAAATGTTATGGCAGTAACCAACTACTTTTTGATTGGAAGTAAAGCTCATTTCACAAAAACAATTGTCTGGTATTGTAAATTTGACTAAATCTCATGGTTGGGCAGCTTATAGCAACCAGGGATGAACCTACTATTATTTTGGGAAATGGACATCATATCAAATTGCCTTCTAAATTTGTATCTTTCTATCTGCAGATTAATGCAGCTCCTCAGATTGCATCATATATTCTTTGTACAGTGGTGGGTAGTTAATGAAGGAAGTAACAATTCACCAAAGTGCAGAGAGTAAATGTCTGTGGAATTCTCAGTCACAAATGGGAGATTGTATTTCACCCCTTTGCCACAAGGCTCATGGACCCTCACAGAATAGGGGGCAGATAGATTGGAGGAATCTGAGGCTTGTGAGGACCAGAGTGAAAACTGTGCATCTGGGACATGACAGGATTGCTGAACTCATAAACTCATAACAACAGTGGTTGTCTGTATAAGACCTGAATAAAATCAATCAAGTTTAGAAGTTGAAGAGACTAATGAACCCCCCTTCCCTCTTTTCCCTGAGGAGCTATTGACAGTTGACGGTTTCTTGGAAGAGGGAGAGTCAATTTTCTTTAAGAGTGGGGCCTCTGGTAGGTCAACCATGTTCTACAGGGTGGTCTCACACTCATGAATCACAGGGCTGCACAAGTTGGACTCAATGTGTTGTTAGAAAAGAAATGAGTGCTGCTGGGAAGGAGTGTGGAGTAGGAAGTAGATCTGAGAGGAATTACAAGGAAGAGAGATGGATGTGGTCAAAATCATGCATGTGTGAATTCCTCAAAGAATCATTCGTCCTCCGAGCATATTTTCACTCTAATACAAGTCTACTCATGTGTTCTATACCTAAACAATATAACTCTTCCTTTCTTCTTTTTTATTTTTTTGTTTTCTTGTGTTGTGTTGTTTGGTTCTTGAGACAGGATCTCTGTATTACATAGCTCTGGCTCTCCTAGAACTTCTGTGCAGACCATACTGACCTCAAACTCACATAAACTTACCTGCCTCAGCCTCCAAAGTGCTGGGGTTAAAGGCGTGCGCTGCCACACCTGGACCCTCTATTTTTATTTATTTTTTTTTTTAAGGTAAAAAAATGTTTTATAGACTATATTTTGATTATACTGTTCCCCCTCCTCCAAGGCCTCTCAGCTACTCCCCACATCCTTACTCAACTAATATCATGATCTTTCTCTCAAAAGAACAAACATAAAATAAGAAAACAAGATAAAAACCAAAAAAAGTTAAAAATCATTAAACCGTATCAAAAGAAAGCAGACAAAACAAAATCAAACAAACAAAATCCATGTAGTTTATTTTGTGTTGGCCTGCCCTGGAGTGTGGTTGCAGGATATTTGATCACATTATGAACCCCAAGACTGTGAACTGGAAAAAAAATACTTTTCTTGTTCTGGTGTGGCTCAGCCCTAGCACATACCTTTAACCTTAACAGGATTAAATTAAGCCAAGGATAGGTCAAGAAGTAGAGCAAGCAACCAGTAGACAGGGAGTGAACATAAGAAAACCCAGGAAAAAGATAGGAGGATCTTTGAATTGAAGACAGACAGTGTGGAAAAGGAGAAGGAGCCTTTTTCCTTTGAGACATCAGTGGAGTCCTTCTCTGAGCTAGCAGGCTTTCACCACAGCATCTGGTTCCTGAGTCTTCATTTGGTAATATTAATATTCTATACCAGGGCAAAACCCCTCAGTACTGCGTCCAGGCCAACTCTTTAAAGCAAGATACGAATAAATGCAAGGCACTAGAGTCAGCGTAAATAGTCAGATTGTAGAAAAGCAAACGATTCGCTGGAGTGTCATCGCCTGCCTATTCCCTCCAAACCCAAGGTGCCTGCCAGTTCTCTACGCTCCAGATTCATGGCTCCGTAGCCCCAGTTTCAGATTGCTTTGGGTTCACTTTAATCCTTGTCACCCTCTAATCTCTGTTGTCCTCTGTTGCTTTCTTGGTACCTTCTGCAACACTTGTATGCTCTCTTCACTGCCCCCCACACTGTCTGATCCATCCTAGTTTCTTAGAATAAACTGCTAATCCCCAGCACAAACGTCTTGGCAATCAGTTGAAAGTTAAGGGGAAAAAACTGTAGGGACTTGTTCCTATCAATACACATAGTCCTAAAGAACCTTTCTCCTTTGTTCCTGGGAAAGTCTGGTCCTGTTCTGTCTTTTACCACTAATTTGTACACTTGGTTTGTTTTTTAATTGTGACGGGGCTTTTGGACCGAGCTTCTACTTGAGCAATCTTTAAACTTGAGCTCACATTTAAGAGGAGGAGAATAAAATTATGAACATGTAATCCATTGAACTCTTTTTCCATATCCGGCATGTATGAGTTTTACAAATTTTGAAATAAAAATTATTACTTCAAGACACGAGACAGGAATGCGTAACTATTTTAAGGGAATCGTTTGCTAGACTTTGCTCTTTCCCTAATATGAATCCTCTCCCAAGAGGTCTTTACAAAGGGTTATCTCCTCATTACAAAAGAATGATACGTGTATTTCTCAACCATTCCGGTTTGTAATGCTGCAAGTATAAATAGCTCCAGGGTGCAGAGCAAAGAGAAAGCAAAAACTAGAGAAGCTGCTGCTAAGGAAGTGGATTATCCTAACGACCGGGTAGCAAATTGATTTTCCAGTTGTTTGCTTTTATCAAAATTGAAGACTTAACTTGTCAACTTACATATATTTAAAAATGGTGTTTAGTAACAATTAAGAGGAGATTAGTGTGGAACTAGGAAAAACCTCAAAATGACATTAATACACCAAACTTTTCAGATTTAGATCTCTTTAAGCGGTTTCTCATCACTTAAAATACACACACTAAAAATATAAAAACGAGAGTGAGGCTGGAGAGATGGCTCAGTGGTTAAGGGCACTGATAGCTCTTCCGAAGGACCCGGTGCACGTCTCAGAACCCACATGATGGCTAATAACCATGTGTGACTTCAGTTTCAAGAGGGATAACATGTTCCCTTCTGATCGTTTGCTAGCTTTCATGAGTACTGCATACACATGGGTCATAGATATACATGCAGAACAGCAACATCCATACAAATAAAATAAAAATAAATCTCAAAATAAATAGAATCTGGAACATTGGCTCAGTGATTAAGAACACTTGTTGCTTTGCAGAGAATCTAGGTCCAATTCCCAGGACCCACATGACTGTACACAACCATTTGTATCTCTAGTACCAGAGGATCTAACGCCTTCTTCTCACCTCCATGGCTCATGGCATGATGTCGGATGCATATACACATGCAGGCAAAACAGTCAAATCTTTAAAAAATACTAAAAATAAAATATAATTAAGGTGCATGGGTTCGGAGTGCTCATGTAAAATTAATTAATTAATTAATTAATAATTAATTAAAGTGCAGTGGTTGAAGAGATGGTTCAGAGGGTTGCTCTTCCATCATGCAGCTCACAGACATCTGTTAATTTCAGCTCCAGCGCATGCGAACGCACACGCGCGCGCACACACACAAATACACACACACACACACACACCTGTTTTTGTAAAATCTTTACAAAAAATAGAAATGAGGTCCAGTTGCTAAAGGCACTTACTGCCAAGATTGATGATCCAAGTTTGATCCATGGGACTCACTTGACCAAAGAAGATAACCAAACCCTGCAAACAGTCCTCTGACCTCCACATGTGCTATAGCATACATGGATTCACACACAAAAATTGATAAATGTAGTAAGCAATATAAAAGTGAAAACAGAATTACTGACCCTAACAATTACTATTATTGGCAGGCAGTGGTGGCGCATGCCTTTAATCCCAGTACATGGGAGGCAGAGGAGGGAGGATTTCTGAGTTGGAAACCAGCCTGGTCTACAGAGTGAGTTCTAGGACAGCCAGGGCTATACAGAGAAACCCTGTCTCGGAAAACCAAACCACAAAAAAACAATTACTATTAAGTATTATAGCAATTAGTAAAAGTCACCAACATCAAATCATATGCACTTGAAATGTAAAAATAAACCAGACCTAGCCATCTCCTCATATAGTTTTAGCTTCTGTGCTGTTTACGTGTAAACTGCTTCTTTTTAAAAATGTTTATTTATCAGTGTGTGTGGGTGTGGTGTGTAGTTGTGCAGATGTGCATGTCAGTGGTCCCCTGGGGTACTAGGGACATAACTCTCCAGGCATTCACTTTTATTAGTGTGTGTGTGTGTGTGTGTGTGTGTGTGTGGTGTGTAGTTGTGCACATGTGCATGTCAGTGGTCCCCTGGGGTACTAGGGACTGAACTCTCCAGGCATTCACTTTTCCTGGGCAGGTCAGCCACCCTGCTTGCACCACTCACACTGCTTTTTGTACGTACCAGACCCTACTGTATGAAAACCCCTTGAGAACGAGCTCTCCTAGAGCTTGATGGTCACAGACAATATTTTTTCATTTAAATAATATTAAAGGTGGTTCGATAGGATGATCAAGGTAAGACTTCCAAACATTAAGAGGCTGAGGTAATGGCTCAGGGGTTAAAGAGCCTGTTTAGCAAGTCCCTAGATTAATTCCCAGCAACCCCCCCCCCCACTGCAATTAAAAAAAAAAACCACACACATTAAGATAAATACATGATGGCATGTAATCTGATTTTTAAAATCCAAAATTGTATTTTGAATAAAAATAGGAAGTTGTATATCTGTGTAAAAAGTCTGTATTTTGGAAATTTTAAAATATGGGGAAGTAGAGACAGAGTGACATCACCCAGTTTAAATAGTTACTAATATGTTGCCGCTTACTTTTACTGCCCCACCCTCTTTCCCCCTATAATTTTAAATGTAATTCACGGCTATTTTTTATAAGTCATAGATCTGGAAAGTGGCTGGTGATATGTATTAATATTTGCTTAGAATTAATTGGAAATAATGAAAAAGAGTAACATGACAGTTGGAGTTTTGAATGTTAATATATACAATTAATCTGAAATCGTTCTATTTTACTGATTTTAAGATTAGATTTCTGAATAAAATAGGGTGTTATTTCTTTCCCCTTTGTTGCAGTTTGAATAGGAATTGTTCCTCTTTAGACTCATATATTTAAATGCTTGGTCACTGGGGTTGTGGTAGAACATTGAGGAAGTCCTCTCCTTCCCAAACACAAGTTCAGGGGATGGAAGCTAGGTTGACTGAAGAAAACTTTACTCTCTAAGCCATCTTTATTCTTTTTAGACAATCTCACTGCGGAGCCTGGCTGTTCTAGAACTTACTATGTAGACCAGGCCAGCCTCGATTCTTTCAAGTATTGGGATTAAAGATGGGTACCACCATACCCTAGATGATTTGGCTTTTAAAACACTGCTCTTCTTGAGACAATTTTATTTAGTGGAGTTAACTTATGAATAATTATGGGAAAACTTTGCTAATTTAGGTCACAGTCCACCATGACCGGGTGTCTTCTGAGCTTGGACCAAAATGGGAGACTCCCTTGTTAGCAGGTTTTCTCCTTCTCTGACCTTGTCCTGGGGATCCTAAGCCCCCACACTTGCCTGTACCTGAGGATAGTAGCATAAAACCTGGAGTTCTCCATGCCAGTGAGGTGCCTAGATAGTGTTTACCCAGTGTGCTTCCCTTCCTGAGCATTCCTTCCACAAAACCTATTTAACCCCTGATTCACCCTGAGTAAGGTGTGAATTCACATCCACCATCACATAAAGCAGTTTGAACAAGCATGGACCATCTCTTCTTCATCAAGGATCTCCTAGGGTCTGGAAGGCCTTTGCCTAAATCTTCTGGAGAAGGCCTTCTCTCTCCCTGCCCTCTGTATTCTTGGCACTCACTCGGAACCCAACTGGATTCCCAGGCTCTGCCTTCCATTTCCTGCCTGGTGTTCAGACACGTTGAGGGAAGCGTGGACCTGGGACCCCCATTTTCAGCTGTACATCAGCGGCTCCAGAGTACACAGGAGACAGGAACGACAGCGATCGTCCCAGACTCTGCTGCTTCTCACCAGACAAAGCTAGAACAACGACAGACACAGGCACTTTTCACTTCTTTGCTAGTGTGAGTAGAGCTAAAATACACACATGAATGCAATGTCTTGCTTGCTGCCTTTCTTTGGGTGTGTATCCAGCACTGAAGTCTCTGCATCAATATTATACTATACTTACTTTCATTTTTTTTTTTTTGAGAAAAACAAATATTTTCAGCAATGGGTAATTTAATTTACATTTCTACAAGATGAAAGGGTTTCCTTTTCTTTATTACTGTAGCATTGTTATCTTTTGTCTGTAGTAATAAGCCTTCCGGGGTAAGATGACAGCTCTCACAGGATTTTTGATTTACATTTCCCTGATGATTAGTGATGCTGAAATTTTTTTCATACACGTACTGGATACTAGTATGCCTTCCATTGAGAAATGTCTACTTAACTCTATTGCCCTTTTTAAAAATAGGCAATTTGGTCTTGCCAGTGCATTCTTCCAGCATTGTATGTGGATTCTGTGGGTGTTAATCCTTTTATAGTTGCACTTACTTTCTCCCATATTTTTTTGTTTTGTTTTATGGTGTGGGTTTTCTTTTTAAACTTACCTCTTTTTTGAATTTTTACTTTTAAGTTTATTTTGGCTCTGTATTTAAAAGATATTATCTTAGCTTATTTGTCAACTTAACGCTGTCTAGAATCATTCTAAGATGCTCCAACTGAGGAATTGCCTAGCTCAGATTGTCCTGGAGCATGTCTGCTAGGATGATATTGATTATTAATTGATGAAGAACGACCCTACCCACTGCGGACAGCACCATCCCTAGACAGACGGTCTTGGGTTGTGTAAGAACATCACCTAAGCTCCAGCCTGTGGGTGAGGTAACAAGCAGTAGCTCTCCTCCATGAGTCTAACCTCCAGGTCTCTTTACTTGAGTTCCTGATTTCTCTCAGTGATGGACTCTGAGTGTAAGCCAAATAAGTACCCTTTCCTCTAAACTGTGTTTTTGGTCTGAGTGTTTTATCATAGCAACATTAAGGAAGGAAGAGTAAATCTATTTCTAAAATTTGTTTGCTGAGAAAGAATTTCCCACATATACACAATGTCTTTTGACCACACCAACTTTCCAATCCTCCCTCCAACTTTTCTTGTTGCCGTCACCTCATTTCCCGTGTGTGTGTGTGTGTGTGTGTGTGTGTGCACTTGTGTGTGTTCCACTGAGTCAGCTAGTGCTGCTTGTACATGCATGTGGGATTATCCACTGGATCAGGGGCAATGCATGTTTTCTCTTCACGTTTGATTGCTTCTTTTGCTGTAAAGTTGTTTTTTTTTTTCATTTTGATAAAATGTCATTTGTCTATGTTTTCGTTTCCTATGCTTGTGATGTCTTATCTAAAACATCCTTGACTCTTCTAATGTAACATATTTCTTTTATATTTTCTTCTACCAATTTTATAATGTTATGTTTTATACTTAATTTGTCCAAGTTGACTTGATTTTTGTAACTGTTGAGATAACTTGCAGCATCACTTACTTTGCAGCTGGGGGTCTGCTCTTTGTCAAGTTCGTGAAACAGAATATGCTATAAAGTGAGTGGGCACAGCATTCATGTGCTGAGGGTGACACAAGAAAAGCTACTTATCTTGAAAATGACAGAGCTTTTAAATAGAACTCGGCTAACACATGGCAACTTCCCATCCTCAGGAATTAAATTGCTTTTCTCCAAAATAGAACCAAATGCTAAGAGCTCACACTTATTATTAGACACGTTTATATCTGGAAACAACACTGCTCAGTGAAAAAACTAAACTAACTCCATGGTAGATTCTTTAGTCATTCTGTTTACTTTGCAATTGCTGCCTGACTTCATATCCCATAATACCTCCCCACCAAGTCCTATACACATAAATGGGGATATTTATCGTTAAAATCTTTTTGAAAAAAAAAAAAAAGAACAAATTCTATAGGAATTTTCTGAAGTATAAACAGGTGTTCCTTATATTTTGATTTTTACATTCTATGTATATAATTCTAAAAACTTATTTCAAGCTAGAGAGATGACTCAACAGTGAAGATTATTTACTATCCTTGCAGAGGACTCTTGTTCAGTTCTGAGTATTCATGTTCAGCTCCAGGATGATCTGCTACCTTTGACCTCTGTGGGAACCTGCGAGTGCGCGCACACACACACACGCACACACACGGGGGGGGAATAATGTTTTTAAAGTTTTAATTGTCTAAGGTAATTAATAATTTACAATAACCAGAGCCATAGTGCCTGTCAAAAATAAAGTGCATGTTGGCCACGATGGCACAATGTTGAAATAATATTATTTTACATTGTGTAAAGATGGTCTTTGTATTATACAAATGCTGATTTCTGAATCAGCAGAGATCTGATTACAGGCTGGATTTTGGTATTGTTATCATCCTGTCTCAGTGTTTTGTAAACACTCCCTTGATCACCTTCTGATTGGAAAAATAAGAAGACTATGGCCTACACCAAAGGCGGAATGAGAAGATGAAACTTTCAGACAGAGAGAAGAACTCTGGGAAAGAGAGGTATGGGAGATTTGCCAGAAAGATGCAGAGGAAGAAGCAGGTGGGGATTGAAGGAAAGGTAACAAATGAGCCATGTGGCAGAACTTAGACTAGAATAAACAGTTTAGCTGAGTTATGACTTAGTTGGGAACAAGCCTAGCTATAAGGCTTAGGCATTCATAAATAAATATAAGTCTCCATGTCAGGACCTTGCAGTCCCAAAGAAAGCCCCGTTTTCATGAACACTTGAACATCTCAGCATTCAGGAGGCTGGGCAGAGGGATCTAGCAATAAAGACCCAATGTCAAAAGGAAAGAGCCATCAAAATGTCTCAGCAGGCAAAGGTGCTTGTCACTAAGCCGATAATCTGAATTTGATCCCTGAAAACCACACAGTGAAGGAAGTGAACCAATTCTGCCAAACCGTCCTCTCATCTCCACCCAGAAGCAGTGGAGCTCCAAGCCTATGCTCATACACATGCACATGAAGTAAGGAAGCAAAAAATGCATTTTAAAAACCAGAATAAGTGTATCTGAAATTTTGAAATGTAGGTAATCCTATCATCAGAAAAAATATGTTAAAATTTAAGAACAATGAAAACCATTAACTTACTGTTGATGGTGTAGCTCAGCTGGTAGAGTCCTTGGCTAGCATGCACAGGTCTGAGTTTGTGATATCTGTTTTGACTACTATTTGCCTTGAGGTTCAAGTCTAAGATCAGGCAGCACCTTGGGTTTTGGTTGAGTGAAAGCAGTATACTCTGAGGCCAATACATGTCAGACTAAGGTGTTATGTCTTAAGCCAGAAAACAGAGAAGGAGAGAGGAAAGTGAGTGGAGGGATGCAGCAGAAAGGACCTATCAACCCCTTCAAGGGTACATTCCCAATGACCCAAAATCCTCCTAGGCTACGCCAGCTCCTACAGCTCCATAGAACCGCTCAGTACTACCACTGCAGGGGCTAGGACTTTATACATGGGAGTGTTGGGGACACTCATCCCAACTATAACAGTAAGAGAGGGACATTTCCTTTTTCTTTGTGTAGCTCAATATTCTGGTCTTTTAAATGAAAAGTTATTTCTGAGACAGAGTCTTGCTAGGTAGTCCAGGATTCCTTTAAGTTTGTAGGCTCCCAATCTCAGTCTCCTGAGGAGCCACAAGACCCAGCTCTAACTCAAAGTTTCATTCTTGGTTACTCTTAGGATGTCAGTGAGCAGCTTGGCAACCATCTGAGCTATTCAAGTCACACTGTGTGCTATGGAGTGGATCTTCTTTGTTGCCTGCGGGTTTGTGTGCTGGAAGGTTGGTACCCAGTTAGCAGTACTGAGAACTGGTGGAATATTGAAGGGATACTGAGATGGTGACAATGTCACCCTCAGAAGCCACTAATGCTCTTCTCCTAAACAGGATTGGGTAGTTTAGGAGTGGGTTGTCATAAGTGAAGGCTGCCTTACATAATTGGACATACTCTTTTACATACACTTCCTGTCATTCTCACACAAAACATCATAAAATTTAATATTCTGTATTTGCTAATTAATGTTGGAAATGATATGGCAGCAGTTATGCCTTAACCACCTAGCTCCCCAAATAAGCACACAAAGACCTTTTTGAAAGGATTACATAAAGCCCATTTGTCTCCATTTAAGGACCAGACCTAATTTCAAAAAGAAAGCCATAAGGCACCAGCTCCAGGAACAGACATAAAATCCAAAAGCAAGATCATAAAATCCCCTCCCAAAGAACACCCTGGGGACAACCACAGAAATGGAGAAATATCTTATCTCAAAATAGGCCAGCTGTGCTGAGCAGTCCTATGTCATCCTATGGGTAAATGTTCATGACTTAGGAATGCAGACCACTGACCACCTGTGACCCCCTAGCACCCACCAATGAAATTTTAGATTACCTAATCCTTCTAGAGAGTTCCCCTATAAGAAGGTCTGTGAGCCTTTGTCTGGGATTGCCATTTTGGAGAATGGTCCCCCACACCCACACCCACCCCCCGCCTTGCTTCAGTGATTTTCAGAACCTTACACATCTAGTATTTGAAAGCTTAGGCCTTTCTAGGATAACAAGCTCATCCATGGCTAGCTACACCTCCCAGACCCATAGTCTTGTCTGTCTCTCCTCATGTCTCCAGGTAAAAAGATCTTCCTCTTTCTTCTTCCCAGAGTTCCTTTCTCCCTCCCAGGAAGTCCCACCAATCTCTCTTTATTGCCTAATCACAGGCTTTAGCCTTTTATTGACCAATTAACTTTGGGAGCAAGGTTTGCATAACAAAAGCTGTTGTGCATGAGAATTGGCTCTTGGGGCAACTAGATCTCAAGATATAGAACTTATCATTTGAATGCATAACAGCACCAGACCTACCCCAACAAAATGTTGTGTACAGTCATCTACTGTGCTATGACAAAACTTGAGGAAAAAGACATTCTTTCACTCCTCACAGAAAACATTCTCTCATTCCCCACATAAAACATTCTCTTCCCTATTTAAGAGTAAATATGTATTATCTCTACTTCCTGGATGTAATGAAACAACCACATCTTCCTAGGCTTCATTTATGCCAATGGCTAATGCTCTAGTTTCCTTTTCTATTATAAACATGTGATAAAATATTCTGAGGAACCTGAATATAAAAGCAACCTGGGGAAGAAAGGGTTTGTTTCAGCTTACACATCCTGGTGACAGTCTGTCATGGAGGAAAGTCAGGGCAGGAACTTATGTAAGAGCAGGAACAAAAAACCTAGTGGGAAAGCTGTTTACAGAAGGTTTGTTCCCTAAAGTTAGTGATCAGCCAGCTTCCTTATACAACCCAGGGCCTCCTGTCTGGCAGTGGAAGCGTCATCAGTGGACTGGGCCCTCCCATATCAATCAAAGGTCAAGACAATTCTCCACCCACACAGCCAAGGACAAAGTGGTCTGAGGAGTCTCTAAAATGAGACTCCCTTTTCTGGGAGGCTTTTAGGTGTATACAATTGATTAAAAAAAATAAATAAAAAACAAAACAAAACATCTAGGTGATTCTCTAGGTGTCATTTATTATCATGCACAGAGCTTACTCTCACCTCCTGACCCCTTAGAATCACGACAGTCACACAGTTTGTGTTTCTGTCTATGACTGCTTTCAACAAATTAGCATAATGTGCAAAGGCCAAAACCCAAAGATGTAATGCTAGTGCCACTGGTCCAACGTTTACACTAACCCATATCACATGAAAGTTTCCTTTGGTGCAGAGGTCAGGGGTCAACAGTGGGTGTCTTCTGTAATTGTTCTCCACTGTTTTGTTGATTGTTTTTGAGGTAGAAGCTCTTGCTGCACCTGGAGCTTGTCAATACATCTTGATTAATGACCAGCAAACCCCAGGGATCCTCCTGTTTCTGCCTGCCTGACCAATACTGAGATTGCGGGCATGACCCCACCCCCATCCTCCTACTTCCATTGCAAGCATTTTGCCAGCTCAGCCAACACCACAGCTCCCAGACGGGAAAATCTTTAGAGAGAATCTTAGCCCTGCAACATTTAGGCCTGGATCTGGAGCATTTGACACATGTTCAGAGACATATGTTGTTGAAGCAAACCCAGCATCCATCTCATGTCCCATGGTACAGCCCTTTTCCAGTTACTGTGGGGAATGAAGAGGACTTGTTGAATATTTGGGAAAGTTCTGAATCTTCTAAATCCTCCTCCGTCACATGCAACCCTTCACATGTTTTATTTAATTCTAACCTAACTTGTATGTAGCTGTTAAACCTGTCTTAGCACAATTATGAGATAGTTTTATAGATTTATTAGAAATAATACAGCTGTCAAATATTTAAGTCTATATTTCTGTATTTACGTTGCCACTTCAGATTTTCTTAACATACCCTCTACAGTTCATTTCACAATCATGTGATTACAGATGAAGAATTCTGTTCTGGGAAGGAGCCATTCACCTACCATAAAATCCTTACTTGGGCAACAACCAGGCGAAAGGTCATAGAATTTGTGGAAGTGTGGTACCTGTAAGAACATAATATGATTTTTCTGTACAAAAGTATATACATATGTGTGTATATAGCCCATATACTTACATAGGCACATATATTTATCATAAAAAGAAAAAGAAAAACCATTTTAAATGGTTGTGTTCCATCTTATGATCATCACAATTGATTTTTAAGCACTGGTATCATTGTTTCACAAAATATGATACTACTTTCATTGTACCAATGAATACTAAGAAGAATTAGTTGAGTGAACATTGTGATGGTTTGAATATGCTTGGCCTAGGGAGTGGCACTATTATGAGGTGTGGCTTTGTTGGGGTAGCTGTGGCCTTGTTGGAGGAAGAGTGTCACATGAAGGTTGGCTTTGAGGCTCTCCTCCTCACTACCTGGAGATAGTCTTCTTCTTGGGTGCCTTCAAATCAAGATGAGGAACTCTCAGCTTCTTCTCCATCACTACGTCTGCCTGGATCCTTCCCTCCTTGATGATAAATAAACTGAGCCACACTGAACCTGCAAGCCAGCTTCAATTAACTGTTGTCCTTTAAAAGAGTTACCTTGGTCATGGTGTCTCTTCACAATAATGGAGACCCTAACTAAGACAGAAGTTGGTACCAGGGACTGGGGTATTGCTGTGATAGGTCTGACTGTGTTTTTGTTTGGAAGAATGTGGATTTGGGGACTTTGAATTACAAAGTCATGGAATGCTTTAAGTGCAACTTAATGGACCGTCCTGGTAGGGATATGGAAGACATTGGTGCTGAGGATGATTTGAACTCTGAAGATTATTCTTATGATGTCTGGAGAATCTGCTGGAGACTAAGATAAAGAGATTTTGATTGAGTTGACAAAGGAAGTCTCATGAAAGCCCATCATAGGCTTTGTCCTCTGGTTTATTTCTCAAAGAGCATTTTGGTCAATTGTACCAAGCTTAGAAAGGAAAAATATAAAATGCATGGTTCAAGTATTAAAGGGGCACCAGGAAGTTGAATCCTATGTTCAAGGAGATAAACAGAACAAAGGGATTGGAATGTGGTGGTTTGATTGTGCTTGGCCTAGGGTATGGCACTATTTGGAGGTATGGCCTTGTTGGAGGAATTGTGTCATTGTCAGGGGGTGGGCTTTGAGACTTTCTTCCTCGCTGTCTGGAGATAGTCTTCTCCTGGAGGTCTTCTGACCAAGATGTAGAACTCTCAGCTCCTCCTGTGCCATGCCTGCATGGATGCTGCCATGCTCCTGTCTTGATGATAATGGACTGAACCTCTGAATTCGTAAGCTAGTCCCAATTAAACATTGTCATTTATAAGAGTTGCCTTGGTCATGGTGTGTCTTCACAGCAATAAAACACTAAGAGAGAAATGTATGTAGAAAATCTCTGTCTGATAAAGAATTTGTATTACAAATTTTAAAAAGCTCTTACAACTCAATTAGAAAACAAAGGCTAGAGAGACAGTTCAGCAGGTAGGAGTCCTGACAGTTCTTCCAGAACATCCAAGTTGCACTCTCAGTATGTACTTGGCATCTCACAACTGTCTGTAACCCCAGTACTAGGTGATCCAATACACAATTCTGGACTCAGCAAGCAGCAGGCATGCACATGGTATACAAATGTACATGTGGATGAAGCAGTCATACACAAAAACATTTAAATTAGTATTTAAACAGATAACCCCAATAAAACAATAGGCCAAAGGTGGCAACTAACACTTTAGTAAAGAAAGCAGGTGAGGGCTAGAAAGATCACACAATAGGTAAAGGTGTTTGCTGCCAAGCCTGACCACCTGCATTTGATCTCCAGGTCTACTCTGTAGAAGGCAGAAAAAGATTCCACAAAGCTGTCCTCTGACCTTCGTACATAGCCTGGTGGAAGAAGAGAACCTATTCCCAAAAGTTTTCCTCCAACAACTTGTGCATACATTAGCATAGGTTAAAATTTTCTAGGATACATGCATGCACAGAATAGCCTAGGTTCACAGATGTGTTTTGTGTAACTGTGTGCTTGCATGAGATCTAGTTTCTCTTTCAATGTTCTGAACATGTTATTGAAGTAATGTCTTTAAAGTGGTATGCTTGGGGAACTTACTTAGAAGATATAGAACTGTGGTTGTTAGTCATTACTACCATCTTGATGAGAGTATCTGTGAAGGTGTGTCTAGAGAGGCTTAACTAAGGAGGGAAGATCACCCAGCTTGGGGTTGGTGGCACCACCTGAAGGAATAGAGGTCTAGACTCAATAAAGAGGGAAAGGAAGAAAGGTTGATAACACTGATGAACACCATTATTTCTCCCTCTCAGTTAGGCTGATTGAGGACGCCATGTAGCCAGCTCCTTCACAATCCCTCTGCCAAAGGAGAGAAACAGCCAGCAGGCAATTCCCAGAAGCCCAGGTTACAACAGTGTTGATAGTTACCAACTGGATGCCTTTCCACCAAGCTTACCCCTTACCCCTGCCTCCCGGTGCTGGTCTTCAGTGCTATATGGGTCCGAGCGTCCCTAGCAGGCAATGCAAGGAAGGAAAGGGACATGAATAAAACCATCAGCAACAAACAGGGAGTAAGGAATATGGGCAGGACAACAAATCGGCACCAGTAAGATAGAACTTCTTCTCTCCAAGCTCACAACCCACTTGGACTCATTCCCCTTGTGGCTGTGCTGTGTGTCTACACTCAGCACATGTGCACTCGCTTTCTGATCCACTCAGCCTGTCCACTTTGTATCTGAAGTCTGGCACCAGGACTCTGTTGCAAGAAGAAACTCTAGTGCCCAGTTGGCCTTAATTCAGATTGTAAAAGAGGCCTCCTTTGTTCTCTGTGTTAACGTTATTTCCCAGAAGTCTTTCTGGTCTTCAGTCTATTGAGGACCATTGCGGCTTTTGCTTGTCTCCCAGCACCTACATTAAGTAATAAAAATTACATGCATATTCTGCCAAAGTAGTTTTACTGGGTATAATTAAAAGCCAAAGAATAATAATGTCCTAAGTATTGTGTCTTTCAGTAGGGAATTCAAAGAGGAATTGTACCTTAGGAATGTGAACATTCAGGAAAGTATATAACATAGATTACATCTGTCAATTTTTTCAAGGTGAAAAAGGGAAAAAAATGCCAATTTCTTCTCTTTGTATCCAATACAAGTAAATATAATGTTCACAAAGAAATCCATTACTTTGTATGGTAACATAAAATTAATAAAAAGCTAAATGTCTAATTTTTAAAAAACGACCAATTAGTAGATCCAATTAGAATTCACGAGAATCAACAAAATAGGTTTATGAAGACTTTTATATATTAAAAAAACCTACATATTTTTAGGTTAACACATCAAATATAAGCTGACACTAGAAATTCCAACCCTGTACTGCAAATACGTGGTCAACAGAAGGCCCAATGTACTGTTAAGCCAGAAATTAACAGGAACATTTCTAGATGTCAGAAATAAAGACTGAGTAGAAAATGGGTGGCAGAGCCTGTGAGGTGGAACGAAACTAAAAGTCCTGCCAGTAACCTCAGAATTAAGAAAGTATTTGCAGATACATACAAGTTACATACAAGTTCTAGGCTAGCTTGCTGGTCTACATATTGTGTTCTAGGCCAGCCAAAACAACAACAACAACAACAACAGACAAACAAACAAAACAAATCCTGTAACACTTCAGTGCCTATAGACATGACAGTTTAGGGCTAAGCCTTTTTTGTACCTGCTTCTCCAGAGTAATTAATATTAATGTACTTTTCTATTTCCAAAGTGCTCTGACGTAGATGATTAGCTATCAGCTCTTGCTAGCTAAAAAGATATTTTGAAAGCTCGTATCATGCTTATGAGTGTGATGTTGGGATATAGACAAACATGTCTTAAGAGCATCATGACAAAAGTGTGACTAAGTTGATTGCACAGACAGAGGAGTCTCAAGGAGATGAGCAGTCTGTGATATGGGAAAATCGCTGTCCTTGACCATGCCTTTGAATCAGCAAGAAAACTTATCCTTTATTGAGGCTCTGAAGTAGAAGAAAGTCACAGTTAGCCATAACTTCAGCCTGTGGTTAGCTGAGGAGTACAAATTTATTCTGTGTGCTTGGCTCAAATGATCCTAAGCAAATGTCTGCACGGTAACTGGTCAGGATATCACAAAACCCACCTCTAGCTAGTGAATACAAAACTGCTTATGTTTGAGATTCTATGTCTTAAGCACGCACTAGCCATCCAAGATCTGCTAGAGATGCATTTACAATGTGGAAGAAATGAGTCACTCCCATGAGGCCTCAGTAGACACAACAAACGTTTGTATAACAAGGACTAGAAACAAAGCACAGTCTTCTTATGAAGACACTTTAATGTAACCCTAGGGAAAGAATATTGTTTAATAAGAGCGGGAGGGTCAGTAAGAAAGCTAAACGGAATCACCTTGCAAAGAATACACGTACCCAAAAGAGAAAAAAAAAAAAAATTAAAAGAGTAGGCAGAAAGTTCAAATGGCTTTTTTTTTTTGATGAATTTATCTAAAGTACTGGAGTTTTGTGGTATTTAAGTCTGGAAATTGACTCTCGCATACATATGATTTTAGTTTAGTTTTCTCCCATTGAAATTGTGTGTGAAAGATGGATGTGTTTTTCATTACAGTTCTTGTTTGTTTCAATTTACCTCAAACTCTAATTTTAAGTTCAGGATACTACACTAAATTGCACCTTTGGCAGTTTTCAATGATTCCTCTATGTTACGTAAATGGACATAAAAAGGCACACCAATTAGCATGTTCCTTTACAATCCTATAAAGGAGTCAAACACTATAGTCTAACAGGCTATTAGTTAATATGATGATTATTTTAACTATGTTGTGGCCCGGTACAGAACCCAAAGCAAAATACTACTTATGGTTGAAGATTTAGTGTGTAGGATTCACGAAGATCTATTGTTAGACTGAGAATAAAGATGAGCATATAGTTATTCTATATAGTTATTAGTAATAATAAAATATCATAGCATCACCATTACATAGATGAACTGATTTTAATACAAAAGTTTAATATTTTAAGTTAGCTTGAAAGCACTTAACATATTAGCAATTCCTACCTTAGCATAAAACATGTTAAAAATAAATTATAGGCCGGGCAGTGGTGGTGCACACCTTTAATCCCAGCACTTGGGAGACAGAGGCAGGCGGATTTCTGAGTTCGAGGCCAGCCTGGTCTACAGAGTGAGTTCCAGGACAGCCAGGGGCTACACAGAGAAACCCAGTCTCAAAAAACCTATATATATATATATATATATATATGATGGGAATTATAACAATATCTGCTTTACCATGAAACATAAAAATTAAATAATGGTAAATAATGGTAATGTTCTCTGGATATTTGAGATTATACTGCATGTTTCAGGATTTATTTTTCTCTTTAGGAAATAAATACAAAATAGTAGGGAGTAAACTGGGCCTAAGGGTACATGCCAATAATCACAGCTACTTCAGAGGTTGGTGTAGTAAGACAGCAAATTTAGGGCCTGTCAGAGAAACTTAGCTAGACCTTATGTAAATTAAAAACTAAACAATTTCTGGGGCTTGGGAGATAGCTTAGACAATAAAGTACTTGCTGTCTAAGCATGAAGACCAGAACCCACATAAAAACTGGGTGTGGTGATCCACATTTGTAATACCAGTGCTACAGGAGTGGAAATGCTGGATCTTGACCTCGCTGTCCAGACAGACTAGCTCCAGGTGCAGTAAGAGACTCGAGATAGAAGAAGACACATGACAATAATATCCAGCCTGCAAACACATGTGCAAACATGTGCATAGCTATCCACATGCCTATGCTCATATAAGAATGCAGACAAGTATATACACACACAGACAAGTGCACAGGCATACATATAATTCCTTAGGTTTATGTCAACATAGGGGAGCATGCTTACCCATGAACTCTGTATGTAGCTAAGGTAGGCTTTGAACTCCAGATCCTTCCTGCTTCTACTTCTGGAGTTGCAACATTTCACACAGTCTCAACTAAATCTGTTAGACATGGCTGTGATGTAGCTCAACAGTAGTTTGCTGGCCTAGCAGGCAGGAGGCCCTAGGAACACCTTCTCTGCCTTTTCCCAGAAGCAGCAGAAGTCCAAAAGGAGAGTCTCTGTTAGGTGTTCCATACAAGTATGAGACCGCAGAAGAATGTTACAGATACCAAAGCATGGCTGGGCTATAACATCTTTGCATGGAGTGGGGAGATTGGCTTTTTAAACATAAAAGAAAAGGTAAAACCAGAACAACATAAATACACTTCAAAGGGGGAAAATAACATCAGTGTCCTATTTGAATTCTGAAGCTTATAGATTGGAATGCAGGAAATGAATCCCGTTCCAGAAATACCTTGCTATGTAGGATGATGCTGAGTTTGTACTAAATAGTGAGATCGTGTCTCAAAACCAAAAACAATCAATAAAAAGAAAATACAATATTAACAGTTTGTTTCAAGCTCATAACTGATAAGAAAATACCATATAATAGAAGAACAAGTTAAATTGGAATTGGTTTTTGTTAATTTCTTTCTGTTATACATTACATAACTAAAGTTCATAGAGATAAAATAACTTGACCAACCTTTTATAAACACTTCACGGGAAGACACTTCATGGGAAGATGGAAATTATAGGCCAGACATTTTGACTACCAGCCCAGCCCCATAGAGACAGGACATTTGCCTAGGGAGACCTGGAATCCCACAAAGACTTTATGTAATTGTGTAATGCTAGCACATTCTAAGCACACATAATATAATGTGACTAAACACATTTATTTTTAGCAAGAAAATGAGCCAAATGCTATTTAAGAGGCCACTGATGTGCAACAAATATTTACTGAGGGTTCATTGGTGTTGAGTGTTTCAGACACTTAGACTTCTTAATGAATAAAATGAGAAACATTTATCATGTTACTGGTTTATATTCTGGGGGCGTAAACAAGCATTATTATAATAGATGGAAATATGAAAATATTAGAAATGTTATGAAAACAGTGGCAAGAGCAACTGAGATTGGGGGTACCATCTAAGGGGATTGGTTTTGTATTTGAGACAGGGTCTTTATATAGCTCTAGTTATCCTGGAAATTAGTGTATAGACCATTCAGCTGACCTTGTACTCATAAAGAGCCTCCTGCTTCTGCATCCTGAGAGCTTGAATTAAAGGTGAGCGCCACCATGCCCAGCATTGGTAGGTTCCATTTTTAACCCAGAGGGAAGGATATATTTTTAAACAGGATAATGGGCTCAGCCTCATTGAGGAGGTAAGAAACTTAGCTGTGTTCATATGGTAGAGTGTGTCAGGCAGAGAAAACAGGCAGTACAAAAGTCTAAGAGCTTGCTTAATGAGACCTCTGGTGGATGTGAGCGAGGGCTGAGAGAATGTGGACAACAACTGGTGTTTGCTGCAGTAAATTGGAGAGAGGCATGCTGGGAGGGGTGGTTTGAAACAGAATTAACTTCGCCAATGAAACAGAAGATACATGTTTTCTATATATGCTGTACTTATAAAAAGCCAAAGATATGAGCATAGGAGCTGGGCCTACAGCTTGGTTGCGTGCTTCTCTGGCACGTATAAGATGCTCCTGGTTGGATTATCAACACTTCGAAAAACATAAGTGGTGGGCATATGTGTATAATCCCAGCACTGTGAAGGCAGAGGCAGGAGGATCAGAAATAGCATCTTCTTTACCTATATAGTAAGTTTAGAGAGTTTAGGGCTAACCTGGGTTACATAAAATCCTGTTGAAAGAAAGAAAGAAAGAAAGAAAGAAAGAAAGAAAGAAAGAAAGAA
>JADRCH010000077.1:8575062-8605654 GCA_019843965.1 Rhynchomys soricoides
GAAAGAAAGAAAGAAAGAAAGAAAGAAAGAAAGAAAGAAAGAAAGAAAAGAAGGAGGAGAAGAAGGGAGAGAAGGAGGGAGGGAGGGAGAGAAGGAGGGAGGGAGAGAAGGAGGGAAGGAGAGAAGGAGAGAGGGAGGGAGAGAGGGAGGGAGGGAGGGAGAGAAGGAGGGAGGGAGGAAGGGAGGGAGAGAGGGAAGAAAGAAAAAAGAGAAAAGAAAGCAGGGCAGGCAGACAGTCAGACAGACAGTGGTATCCACCATTCATCCCAGCACTCAGAGGCTGAAGCAGATGGATCTCTGAGTTGATGGCCAACATGGTTTACAGAGCGAACACCCAGAGCTACAGATAGAAACCTTGCCTCAGAAACAACAACAGTGATGATGACGACACCACCACCACAACAAACCACACAAGTCTTGGAAGAAAAAAGAGTGAGTATAGTTTTTCAACTTTATTACAAATATCAAAATGAAAATGTTTGGGAAAAGGGCAGTTGAGATGAGAATGCAGCTCATATCTCTAAGCCCAGCCCTCAGGAGGCAGAGGAAAGAAGACTGCCTGTGAGTCTCAGGCCTGCCTGGTCAATACAGCGATTTTCAGGCTAGTCAGGACAGCGTAGTAATACTCTTGCCCAGTTCTCCTCAAAAGATAGGAGTCAGTCTGACCGTTTGTTAATCCAGTGGCTGATGGTTCAGGAATCGCATGATTTGAATGATGTGCCTCAGGTCTCTTCCACGGAACCTTTGAACTTAATTGGCAGTGGAAGAGGCACAGCAGAAGTGCAGAAGCTCAAGCTTTGAGAGTGTGCTTTAGAGTCTCTAATATGTAGCCAAGGTTAAGAAACACTATGCTCAAAGTGAGTGACTATTTCCTCCTGTTCCGGCAGGCAATAGCTGCTCACTTCTCGTCAGAATGGTACCTGTACATGCTATCCAGTACTCCCAAATCACAAATCCCACCTGCAGAAATACAGGGACCTCTATTTCAATGGAATGGAGAGGTGGAACAGACTCCTTTGTGCACCTTTATGAGTTCCCGTCACCAACACACAACCCAGTGTGTAACAGGAATGCTGTGTCAGAGAGTGAGCATGGGAAAAAGAGAAGCATCAGGACTGACGGCAGCTGCTCAACAAATGTTAAGGGCAAAGCTGTCCAGTCAATCCTACATTTTCATATTGTCATGATATAAAACATTCTGTCTCCGTCCTCACAAGAATCCATTTCATACATGTGTGCCTGGCATAAATGTGTAACATGGATGACATGGGCTGAATAGAAAAATCAAGAGGTCCCAACTCCATCCTTCCTCAACCCTTCCAGTCCTTTTCTTTGTTTTTAAAAACTTTTCATTGATTCTTTGTGAATTTCACATCATGCACCCCAATTCTACTCAACTCCCTGTCCCTTCACATCAGTCCTCTGCCCTTGCAGTCTCTCTCCCCGGAAAAGAAGAGAAAAAATCTCATTGTGGAAGCTGCAGTGTGTCACGGTGTGTCACACAGTATAGCCTTTCCCCACACATCCTTACTTACAAATGCTCACTTCAGTGAGTCACTGGTCTGCTTTGAGACCTGTAGCTTCTGCTACTCTCTATACTGGATCCTCACCAGGACTCCTCTTGGATACCCTGTTGTTGCCCTGTATCATGGAGAGACTGCATAGCCCTTCCACTCTTGTTACCTAGAGACAAATACTACCCTTAGTACCCTCATCTATGTAAGAAGTATGCTTATGATGTGTTCCAGGCTGACCTTGAACCAACACTGAGCCCCAGATATGGCACCATTCTTCAAGGTGACCAGCCAGTAACCTGGTGGCAGAGTGATGACACTGGACCACTTCCTCCATGGAAAGGGCAACATTTTGTTCTTACTGGAGTAGATACTTATTCTGGTTATGGATTTGCCTTTCCTGCATGTAATGCTTCTGCCAAAACCACCATCACAGAAGCCTTATCCATCATCCTGGTATTCTACACAGCATTGCTTCTGACCAAGGAACTCACTTCACAGCCAGAGAAGTGAGACAGTGGGCCCGCGATCATGGAATCCACTGGTCTTACCATGTTCCCCATCCTCCTGAAGCAGCTGGTCTGATAGAAAGATGGAATGGCCTTTTGAAGACACAGTTACAGCTCAAATTAGGTGGCAGCAGCATGGAAGATTGGGGCAGAGTTCTTCAGGAGGCAGTGTATGCTTTGAATCAGCGTCCAATAGATGGTACAGTTTCTCCCATAGCCAGGATCCATGGGTCCAGGAATCAAGGGGTGGAAAAGGGAATAGTTCCACTCACTATCACTCCTTGTGACCCTCTAGGAAAATTTTTGTTTCCTGTCCCCACAACTCTAGGTTCTGCTGGCCTAGAAGTTTTGGTTCCAGAGGGGGGAGTGCTCCTACCAGGAGCTACAACAAATATTCCATTGAACTGGAAGGTCAGACTTCCCCCTGGTCATTTTGGGCTTCTAATGCCCTTAAACCAACAGGCTAAGAAAGGAATAACAGTGTTAGGAGGGGCGATAGATCCAGATCACCATAGGGAAATTGGATTGCCTCTCCACAGTGGAGGTAAGAAGGCTTATGTCTGGAGTGCAGGAGATCCCTTAGGGCTAAGAGACGCCCTACCATGTCCTGTGATTAAAGTCAATGGGAAACTACAACAGCCTAATTCAAGCAGGATGACAAAGGATGCAGACCCATCAGGAATGAAGGTATGGGTCACTCCTCCAGGAAAAGAGCCAAGACCTGCTGAGGTGCTTGCAGAGGGTGGAGGAAATACAGAATGGGTAGTAGAGGAAGGTAGTTATAAATACCAGCTAAGACCACGTGACCAGCTGCAGAGACGAGGATCATAAAGTAATATGAATGCTTCTGTTGTATTTTGTTAAGAACATATTTGTCTTCTAATTTCCTTAACATCAGTTGGTATTTAAGTTGAGATACTAAAGGAATGTTCCCAAGGGACATTGCCCCATTGTAAATTTACAAATGCGTTAGCAATTGGATGAGGAATAGTTATATCATGTCAGGCATATTCATGACCTTGTTATTGTTTCATGTGAACATGAGATATTATTTGTGTCAAGTTGACAAGGGGTGGATTGTAGTGGTTTCTTCTGATTGTCAACTTGACTCTATCTGGAGTGAACTACAATCCAGAATTAGAAGGCTCACCCGTGATCCAGATCTTGAGGCTGGAAGACACAAGTTTCTGACCAGAATCTTGGCATGGAGATCTTGAGGCATAGTGGCCATGAAAAGCTTTGGCCCAGGCAAAGTAGTACGAAACTTCAATCCTGGGAGACTGAAGCAAGGTGATCTCTGAGTTCAAGGTCAGCCTGGGACAAAGCAAGTTCCAGATCCAAGTGTGGTGGTACACACCTTTAATATGGCCACACCTTCTGCTGGAGGCCTGTTGTATTAAGAAAAACTTTAAAAAGGTTTATTTAAGAGGGGAGCCTCTTTGTTAGATTTCTGTCCCTTGAACAAATTTCATCTGTAGTCTCCAATACAGCTTCTACCCCTAGTTTTGTATGTAATCATTGAAGTATTCTGAGTACTTCCTGTCTAGGGCAAAAACCTGAACTGATGAGAATTCCAGCTTCATCAGAGATAGGCACAGCTGTTCATGATACCAAAAGGATCAATGGTCTTGATGATTAACATATCTGAAAGGGTCTCTAGCTTCAAATTAATAAAATAATACCATTTTTAGACTCTCCCCTGGAACGTTCTGAGTATTATAAGACCAAATTATTGGCTCTTATAACATGGCCCATTATCAGGTTTGCCCAGATGATATAAAATGCAACTGTTTGTTTTGAATGATTAAAAATCTTATCGGTAGAAAATGAAAAAACACAGTATCTTGGCTCATGCTGCTGTACTGTAATGCTACAAATCAGAAGGCTTCAACACCACGAATTTGTTTTCTCACAATTCTGACACACTCAAAACATTAGGAGCTGGAGAGATAGCTCAACTATTAAGAACATAATTGCTTTCCAGAAGACCAGAGCTGGGTTCCCGGAACAGAGATTAGGCAGCTCCCAACTGCCTCTAACTTCTGCTCCAAGGTTCTCCCATAACCTCTTGTGGTTTCTGTACCAATCTCACAGACTCATTCCTGCCCTACACATCCTGTACACGTGACCAAAAGTATCTGTTAAAAATACACTAAATACAAACCAATGTAAACTTGAAATCTGATGTTTTTATTTGTTCTGCAACCATTGAAAAAAATATAAACAAACAAAAAAGCCCTACAAATTAAAACAAAGACCTAATGGGAAAAACGAATAAAATAGTATGAATATTAGAAAAAGCATAGTCTTATATGTCACACCGCAAAAAAACCCCACAGCTTTCCTCTTAAACAGAATAAGAGGAAGTTATTCTGGAGCCATTTTGAGGGACTATAGCGCAGATTTATACTACCCCAAATTTTTAACAAAGACTTAAACTACCCCAACTGGAAGCAGTTTTGTGAAGTTTCACAGAACAAAGAAATCAAGGCAAGTGTAAAATACATTGTTGTACTTTATTAAAGTATGCCAGAGAGACAGGCACAGCAAGATGAGGGAAGCTTTCCCTCAGGTCTCAGGGTGCCATCCCATTGCATCCTTAGCTTTTGGTTGCTGGAAGCTAGTGGTCTGTTAAGTCAACAGATTCCGAAAGATTATTATCAACTAGCCACAAGACATTAAGTTCACACATAGGGTTGGTCGAGTAACTGAGGTTCAGCTGTGCTAGATCTAGCCTAGATAAGGTAATTAGCCTCTGGACCTGAAGTATTCGAAGCTTTCCACCACAAGGCTGTTCTAGTTAATGTCTCTGCAGACGCAGCTTCTTTCTTTTCTCCTTCACGACTGTTAACACGTTAAGAATAAAATGAACTGTTACACTGCTATCATTTCAAAGAGGAAAAAAACCATTTTAAAATATCAGTAAATACACCTCTAGATATGGAATCCTGAAAGCAGGCTGAGTCTTTTTGAGACAGGGTCTCTCTGTAAAGCCCTGGCTGTCGGAAATAGATCAGGCTGAACTTGAACTCATGGCGATCCACCTGCCTCTGCCTCCCCAGTGCTGAAATGAAGGCATGGGCCACAATGTTCTGCTAGGATGAGTTCTCTTAAAAAATGCAAAGACTCTAACAAACGTTCTTAAAGAGAACTTCTTTCAAAGACATCAACATACACATGTTTTAACTGCCCCTCAAAAATCGTGGCTTAATGGGGGGCGTGGTCTGAGTAGAACAGCAAGTGATCAATTGCTCCTACGATCCTTCCTCACCTTTTAACTTTGGACAAATACCGAATAGGATGCACTCCCTAGTCTGAATTTTCCCAACTGCCAATGGAATCACAGACACCTGGAGAGACTCAAAACATCTTCTGGCCCTGCCCCTTTCCCCACACGTCTCTGCAGAGCGGAGGCCTTGCCCACTCTGGGGAATGTTGGAGCCGCGCTCTTTAAGAGGGGAGGCTGAACCCGGCCAGGGGAAGCGCCAGGCGTGCGGCCAGAGCACCTATGGTTCGCGGGATTCTCTGGGTGACCGCGATGCGGGGGCCGAGACCAGACGCACCCGAGACAGTGCGAGGACGTGAGCTCAGGTAGGTTCTCGTGGCCGGACTTCCCTGAGCCCCGCAGGCCGGAGGTATAAGCCCCTTCTCTTCTGCTTCGCAACCCCAAGAGCTAGCACCCAAGCACCCATCCCAGACCCCGAGTGTAGGCCTCGTGAGGATCCGGACCGCAGCGCGGCGGCCGTGCGCATCTCCCTCCGTGGGCCCGCCCCTCGCCGCGACTCCACCAATCGCCGGCCTCGTCCACGCGCCGCACCTGGTGGGCGGAGCCGCTCGTCGCCGTCGCAGCGCCCGGTCCCGCCCCCCAGCGCGGCGCTCATCACTCGCTGCGCCGCCCTGCCGCCGGCGGGGAAGAGCGGAAGCTGCTGTCCGGGGACCGACTCCCGCGCCTGTGAGCCTCGGTGCAGGCTTGGCGCGCGCCGGGACGAGCCCGCGGTTGGCCCTCCGGGAGGACGGCAGCCGCTCTCCATGCCTGTGTGGTGCTGCCGCTGCTCCCTGGCCGGTCATTTCAGGTGACTTTCCCCCCGGGATGGGTCAGAGCTGGCTCTGCAGCGTGTGCTCCTCGGCCGCCACCCGCTGGGCCGGCGCTGCTCGGAGCTCCGGGGACCCCGCTCTTTTCTTGTCCCTTCTTCTTGTTCCTGGACCGCGCGGGTCACAGGACGGCGAGAGTGGCTAGGCCGGCGGTGAGTCGGTTACATGTAAATGGTAAATTTGAAAATCCCTGAAGAGCCTCCTTTGAATTTTTGATCTTTTAAAAATCTAGGAACATAAGTTACTGGCTTAAAAGGAAGTGGAGAAGAATGTGTCATGTAGTGACAGTGGGTTGTAAACTTGCTAAGGTATTAGTGATTTTAAGCCATGTTAGGATGGAGAAATTTGGAAAGTGACAGTTTTATACTCAAATTATGATGAAAGTTTCTCAAGGTGAGAAAAACAATAGTTTTAAATATGTATGTTCTAGATCCGGTGCAATTGACCAACACTTCGGAGAATTACAGAAAAGATCAAAAGTACTAAAAACTGGGTGAAGTGAAATGTTACATTTAGTAACATTTAGAACCTGGCTTTACATGTATGAATGTTACAGAATAAACTAGTAAAGAGTTTAATAGAGACTCATAGAATTTAGATGCGCCATTAACTTGGGTGGAAAGGACATTAATATCACTTCTAAAAATACTAACATCTGTTTCATTACTAATGTGAGCCACACGTCAGAGTGTTTGTGACTGTCATCAATACAAATCACAGAGCTTATTTAATATAGATAAGTATTGTGTGTATTTAATAGCCTTCACAGAAGAGGTTGGAAAGGGACTCAGGTGCAGTGAAAGCACTCTGTTGTAATAGCAACAAGCTAGGTCTGCCCAACCTCTTGAGTTTGTAATGAGACTTTAGACTCTAGATCCTAAAAGAGATTTATGGCATAGACTACTGGATACTAACTTCTAGACAGATTGTTGTGAACTTCACAAACTATCCACTCTGAGTATTGTAAAAAGCAGGCTGTATTTAAAGCCTCTTGGGAAGCTACATTTCTTTTAGAAAATAACTCTCTGAAAGTCTCCTGACATTGAATGGTAAGGGGAGAGCTTGGAATTCATACTGTGAGGCTAAGTGGTAAATCCCACCCTCTTATCTCTGTGCAAAGAAATTGAGGGTAGAGAATACTTAGCGATAAGAGGGTGTGTCATTGTTAAAATACTTCTGTTTAGGTCTGGGATTTTTTAAATTTAATTTTTTTTTGTAATTTTTTAAAGACTGCCAGCTCCTTTAAGAACATTTCTAGTCTAGAAGTGCTTCCACTCATTGATTTTTGTGTTGCTGGGAAGGAAATGTGGAGCCTTGCTAATGAAGCTAGTGCTCTACCGTTCATTGTGTTCCTCAGCCACTGATGCTGTGCAGCCTTAGTCGAGACTTATTTTAAAACAGTTTGTGATAGCAGCTACATTCTGGGGTTTCTCCAGAGTCTTCATTACAGACATCATGACAGAATGTTTCAAGGGAGAAAACGTCACGCGTTCTATTCTGGAAAATAAACTGGGAGACTGCCTTTATTTGTCACCTTAGAGCCTTTTAGTGAGGGAGTGTCCTGTGTGAGCAAACCTAGAATTGTGGTTCCAGTCCCCTTGAAATTGAGATGCAGATTTGTATTTGATTACTTGAAAAGGTGTTGCCGTAATTGAGTAGAAGTTTTTTATTACCAAAAATGATGTCTATACTACCTTGTTTAGTAACTTTGGGCTGTAGTGTTTCAAAAGCAAAATGTGCAAGGCTTAGAAAATCATAGCAAATGGTCTTAGCTTTAATGTCTGACAGTGTGCTAACATTTTTGCCTGCAAAATGCATGTTCTGTACTAGTTTTGAAATGTAATTTTATAAATTTTACAATTTTATTGGTGCCCCGAATCCCTCAACAGTGTGGATTAAAAGAGGAAAACCAAAAAAAGAAAAACAAAACAAACAAACAAACAAAAAACTCAAAATAGTTTGTCTTAAATAGACTATTCATCAAGTTGGAAATCCAAGGACAAGTGAATATTGTTCATAGTCCTGAACTATATAGCACAAATATACTGTAAAAACATAGCGACAACTCCCTAATTTAGATAGTGCATAGTTACTAATGCACTTATATACCAGTTAACCAGAGTTTGGGAAAGGTATGGATTGCTGTGGTTTGCCACACTGAAAGATTATGCTGGAAAATGGCATCTAGTCTAGTGGCCATATGCCAAGGGACATGATCATTGGGGGGAGAGATGACTCTTTAAACACCTCCTTCAGTGAGACAGGCACTATAGCAAGCATGTGCTTGGGGCAGTGGTCATAGACCTGGGACTCATGGCTATTGATGAATTGTGCACTGGTACCTACTGCTAGCTTTTCTACTGAGCAGCTCAGGTCATTGCAGGCAAGGAAGATGCTGCCTATAACTATGCCCCTGGTAACTACACCATTGGCAAGGAGATCATTGACCTTGTCTTGGAAAGAACTCTTAAACTGACTGACCAATGCACAGATTTTCAGGGCTTTGGCGGGGGATCTGGCTCTGAATTCATCTTCCTGCTGATGGAGTGGCTTTCTGTTGGTTATGGAAAGAAGTTGAAGCCGGAGTTCTCCATTGACTCAACACCCCCAGGTTTCCACTGCTGTGGTTGAGCTCTACAATTCTGTCCTCACCACCTACCCCACCCTGGAGCACTCTGATTGTGCCTTCATGGTAGATAATGGGCCATCAATGACATCTGTTAGAGAAGTCTCCACACTGAACACTCAACTTACACTACCTAAATAGGATGATAGGCTAAACTTCGTGTTCTGTTACTGCTTCCCTCAGATTTGGTGCCCTGTCCTTGAATCCACTTCCCTCTGGTCACTATGCTCCTGTCATCTCTGCTCAGAAAGCTTACCATAAGCAGCTTTCTGTAGCAGAGATGACCAGTTCTGCGTTTAGCTAGCCAACCAGGTAGTGATTTGTGACCAATCAGCATGGTAAATACATGGCTTGCTCCCTACTATACAGCAGAGATGTGGTTCCCAAAGATGTCAATGCTGTCATTACCAGCATCAAAACCAAGTGTACCATCCAATTTGTGGACTGGTGCCCCACTAGATTTAAGATTGACATTAGTTACCAGCCTCCCACTGTGTACCTGGTGGAGACCTGGCCCAGAGAGCTGTGTGCATGCTGAGCAACACCACAGCCATTGCTGAGGCCTGGGTTCGCCTAGATCACAAGTTCGATCTTATGTATGTCAAACATGCCTTCATGTACTGGTATATGGGTGAGGGCATAAAGGAGGGGGAATTCTCTGAGGCCTATGAGGACATGGCTGCCCTAGAGAAGGATTATGAGGAAACTGGTGTGGATTCTGTTGAGGAAAGAGGGTGAAGAAGACGCTGAATACTAAACTAAATTTCACAAAGGTGCAATTTTTACAAGGAAATTTATTCTGTTTCAACACAGAAAGTTGTTATCTGGTCAGTTAATTTGTATGACAGTGCATGCTTTCATACAGTTACTGACTTAGGTTTTAAATATGAAGAATTTGTCTCAAACCCAAGCAGTCCATTTCACTGTGGGTTTTAAATAAAATATTCCCTGTCTTAAAAACAAAGTAAAATAAAACAAATAGAAATCTAATGAT
Organism: Rhynchomys soricoides; assembly: GCA_019843965.1. Taxonomy (NCBI): domain Eukaryota; kingdom Metazoa; phylum Chordata; class Mammalia; order Rodentia; family Muridae; genus Rhynchomys; species Rhynchomys soricoides. Next base: position 8,584,798 of record JADRCH010000077.1, read on the forward strand.
TCTGGTCTCCAATAAGGATAATTTTTTTTAAGAGCCAGGAAAGGTTAGTGTCTCTTAACAACTTTGTACTGTTCTTTGGTAGTGTACTGTATACTTAATGTAACTTTGTATTAAGTTAGAGTATAAGATAGTTAGTGTAACTTTGTACTGTCCTGGGTAGTGTATTGAATAGTTAATGTAACTTTGTACTATCCTGGGGTACTATGCTGGTACTTAGTGTAACTTTGTACTATCCTGGGATAGTGCATTGGATACTTAGTGTAACTTTGTACTACCTTGGGTATTGTATTAAGTTCTCTAAATGAACAGAACTGATGGAATGGTTATTAAGGAAATTTAGTAGATTGTCTCACATGGTCCGGGTAGTCCAACAATGGCTGCTTCAGGCTGGATAAGTGGAGAACCTAAAAGTTGCTCAGTCCATGAGGCTGGATGTCTCAGCAGCCCCAGGCTGGGGCTGAAGTCCTGGAAGATTCCTGGAGAGCTGCTGGTCTTTAGTCTATGGTGGAAGCCTGAAGAAGCTGGTTCCAATATTACAGAAGGAATGCTTCGGCAACAGAATGATAGGGGAACTTGGCAACAAGATGGAGGCAAACAGGCTGGAGGTAGAGGAACTTGGCAACGAGATGGAGGCAAACAGGCTGGATAGCAAATTTCCTTCTGTGCTCCTCTTGGAGAAGGTGTGGCCCACATATATGGTGTGTTTTCATACTTCAAATATCTGATCTAGAAAATTCCTCAGACTCAGTCAAGTTGACAATAGAGATTAGCCATCAAAGGCAGAATGGAGCCTCTCAAGGTTCCATTTATCCACCCTCTGGGATTAACAAGAGTTAGTCCTGTGAGATAACATCTGTCATTTAGAAAGTCCTAATAAACACAGCTAATATGTACTGCATTAACCCTTTTAGACACTGAAATTGTTGGCAAGAGATAAAAAGTAATTTGAGGGGTTAAGAGCACTGACTGCACTTCTCAGAGGTCCTGAGTTTAATTCCCAGCAACCACATGTTGGCTCACAATCACAATGCCCTCTTCTGGTGTGTCTGAAGACAGCTACAGTGTATTCATACATTAAATAAATAAATTTAAAAATAAAAATAAAAAGTAATTTGAGGATTCTGTTTTGAAGTAATCTAAAGATAACAGCATTAATTGAGTGGAGGGGACGATACAGTCATTGACAGAATGCCAGAATACTGAAACTAGTTTCTAGAGAGGCAGTTGGTAACTAAGGATTTGAAGTCAACATTAAGGTCTTATTTCTTTTACCCGAAAGGCCCAGTGTTTGTACTCTCTTTCCTTAAAATATCTGAAAATATCTTTGACTAGCGACTAGATCTTTGTAAATGCTTTTTTGTTTTTTTGAACAGGGTTTCTCTGTGTAGCCCTGGCTGTCCTGGAACTCACTCTGTAGTAGACCAGGCTGTCCTAAAACTCAGAGATCCACCTGTCCCTGCCTCCTGACTGCTAGGATTAAAGGAGTGAACCATCAGCACATGGCTGAGGGTAAAAAAAGTAGAGAAGAAACCAGCTCTTCCTAGGCATCCCAAAAGAATTAAGCAATCTCAACTATAATTGTCTTTGGTTGATAGAAGAAGCTGTGTGTGTGTGCGCGTGTGCGTGTGTGTGTGTGTGTGTGTGTGTGTGTGTGTGTGTGCGCGTGTGTGTGTGTGCGCGTGCGCGTGCCTGCCTTAGAAATATCCACCTATATTTTCTAGATGGAGTCATTCACTGACCTGGAGCTTGCTAAGGAGACTGGATTGGCTGGCCATTGAGCCCCAGGGAGCTGACACAGACTTTTTGTGGGGTTTTGGAGACTGAACCCAGCTCCTGATGCAGGCAGCTACTCTACTGAGCTACTTCCCTAGCCCAGAAAAAGGCTTACTCAGTAGTTAACATGTTTAAGATATTCATATGAGATAAATGGCTACTGCAGACTTGTGGCCTTACATGATCTACCTATCATTGAAAGCATTATGCAACCCATGGATGTTTTATTGCCTAAATACAGTATGAGAAAGAATTGGGTTTTATAAAACCTATATTAACTTTTACTTTTACTTTTTTTTTTTTTTTAAAGAAACTATAATGACACTGAAACTGAAGGAGAGATTTTTAATTTAGTGCAATATTTTGGTGACAATTTGGGGCCAAAAGTTAAAGGGATGCCATTAGTTGAAGAAACTTCTTTACTTGAAGATTCATCATTGACTTTGCCTATGGTAATTATTGGTAAGTTATTATATTTTGTTTCTTAAAGCTAGGTACTGCTCTTTCTACTTTTGTAATTCTAAGGTATGTTCTTCCATTGTGTTGAAAAGGCCCCACTTATTAAAACCTGAATGTTCCCAGCTCAAATAGTTGCTATGTATCTACAGTGATGTATATGCTAGCTTGATCTGATCGTTATTGTATATATGCATTAAAATATCACACTTTGCCTCACAAATATGTACAGCTCCCATGTGGTAATTAATAAGTATCTTAAAAGGACACAAGTAAAAGGAGATACTTCTCTGACTGGAGGCAGGTAATAAAAGACAGAATTATAACGAAGCATTAAGTTAGATATGTTAAAATAACCATTACCAAGTCTTTGGAGAAGGCTTGGCTTATATGGTTACAGAGTCAATTTGGGATGCAGTAGCTTTTCACTGAATTACTGATGATAGCCGTTAATGATGACCAGTATTACTAGGGTTCTGTGCAGGTCATTCTGTGTATATTATTATTGTATTTCAACCCTACAGCTCTGTCATATTGCACCTGCAGACAGACTTATAAAGTGAATGACAACTGTAAGTTAGGAATTGGTGCCGTTTGACATGGTGCTATGCAGTAATATTTATAATTACCTAAATTATAATAACCATTTATATCCTTTGTATTGCCCAACAGACAGGATATACAGCTATTAAAATTCAACAATTGAGAATTTTAAGACTTTTTATAATTATATTTATTTAGCTAGCTGCTACTTAGACTTCCATCTAATACTCAAGCTTGAGGAAGTCAGACAAGACCTGTCTCAAGACAGAATTGTGGTGGCTATTTGCCTTTCTAATTGCCTTTCTTGAATTGTTTATTGGAGTTGCATTAAGTCCACAGATCAGGTTAAGAACAACTAACAATAATTTTGAGTCTTCCTCTTTATGAAGATGGAGTATCTTCCCATCTATGTGGGTCTTTTAAAATTTATTTCTTTAGTCAGAGTTGGTCTTCTTTATGTAACGTTTTGATAAAATTATGCTAAACTGTTTCTTTGACATAAATGTAAATGATGGTGTGTTTTTTATTTCAAATCTCCCCTTTTTCATTGTTGCCATAAGAATGTAGTTGGCTTTGTGTATTGACTTGTATCTGACAGCCTTGCCATAACTGCTGGCTCTGAGATCTTACTATATAGATAATCATATCACTGGCAAACAGTGTTTCCCCTCCTTTCTCAAATTGTGCATTTTTTATTTCATTCCTTCAGGCCGCCCATCATGGTGATGAGTAGGACTGTTTTTTGCCGGTTTTTTTTTTTTTTTTTTTTTGCTGTTGTTTTTTTTAACATGTTCTTTGTCATGTCGAAGTTTTCCTCTTTCAAATTCTGCATGTTTTTGAATCCTGGATGGATGCTGGGTTTTGTCAAATGGTTTTTCTTGTGTTTGTAGATATAACCATATGAAGTGGTTTGAAAATATCTTTTTAAGGTTCTTTTTGCACATTTATTTTGTTTGTTTATTCATTTAATGTGTATGCATGTGTATGCCACAGTACAAGTGTAGAGGTCAGAGGACAACTTGCAAAAATTGGTTCTCCTTCCAACTGTGTGAGTTCCAGAGATTTTACTCAGATTGCTAAGAAGGGTGAAAAGTGCATTTACCTGCTGGGCCATTTCTCCTGCTATTGGCTAATTTGTTTTTGATTCCACATCAATTGTAATAAAGAAGTAGCTTATGAAACTATGTATTTCTCAAGAACAGGTCATCCTAGACAGCTAATTCTGGCAGCATAGAGTTGAAGCCTTAAGTAGATGAGATTCTGAAACACTGAGAGGAAGCAGAGGTCCACTATTAGTGCCAGGCTTTAGTTGATTGGAGGGAGAACAGGGGAAGGGAACCCAGCCAATAAGAGGACCAACTTACATCACTTTGCTTTTTAAACAAAATAGGAAATGGACCTTCAGGAATATGCCTTTCGTATATGCTGTCAGGCTACCGACCATATTTATCATCTGAAGCAGTACATCCAAATACAATCTTACACAGTAAACTAGAGGAAGCAAGACATCTCTCCATTGTGGATCAGGTATTATTTGTTACACTTCTTATAAAACATTTTAATGCTGGAATGGTTAGCTTTATTTATGTATTCCTTTGTTGTAAATCTTTCATTCTTAATAATGCTTTGTTTGTATTTACTTTAGTTTTAGAAATACATTCTGATGTCATATTAAACTATATTGAATTTTTTGAGCAAAACTTTCTAATTTCCTAGTGGAGATTAAAAAATTTTAATGGTTTTAAAAAATTTTATATGGTTTTGATGCGTGTACATATGTGAGCATGAGTGTGAGCATAGAATGTAGGCTGCACATTAACCTTGGGCGTTGTTTCTCAGCGACTGTCCATAATGGTTTTTGAAATGAGGTTTCTCATAGGCCTTAATCTCACCTGGGCTAGGCTGCCTAGCCAGTGATCTGGAAAAGTGCTCCCATTTCCACCTGCACTGCTGGGACTGTATGCATGGACCACCATGCCTGGCTTTTAAACTGTGGGTTCCAGTGATCAGACTCAGGTCCTCATGCTTGTGAGGAAAACGTGTTCCTAACTGAGCCATCTTTGCAGCCCTACTGGGGAGGGTTTAATATATTTAATATATTCTCTCTGCTGAAATCCGTTGGGAAGTGTTACCTTTTACATCCCAGCTGACGTTTGTATGCCAAAGGCATCTTCAACTCTTATAATGATTTTTAATAAAAAACCAAAAACCAAAACAAAACAAAGCCCTTAGTTTTAAATCTAAACGTTGCTTACATTTATTTTGCCGAGGAATCTAGTATGAATGGACTCAAGGAAAATACATGTTCTCTGACTCACTCTTAGAACTTCTGAGCTGGCATGTCCTTCATCAACATAGCTGTCTTATTTTTTTTTTGTTTTTCCAAACTCACATATTTTTTTTTCCTTTGGTTCAGGACTTAGAATACCTGGCTGAGGGTCTTGAGGGACGATCGTCCAATCCAGTGGCAGTCCTTTTTGACACCCTTCTTCACCCAGATGCTGACTTTGGGTATGATTCCCCGTCCATTCTGCACTGGAAATTGGAACAGCATCATTATATCCCTCACTTAGTTCTTGGTAAGGGCCCGCCTGGTGGGTCATGGCATGTAAGTATGTCATTCACATCCTAGTAGATATCAGGGGTTTATTATATATTGCCCTAAGAAAACCAAGAGTTTTGTTTTTTGTTTTTGTTTTGTTTTGTTTTTGTTTTTCAAGGCAGGACTTCTCTGTGTAGCTCTGGCTGTCCTAGAACTCACTTTATAGACCAGGCTGGCCTCAAACTCAGAGTTCACCTGCCTCTGCTCCTAAGTGCTGAGATTAAAGGCCTGTGCCACCATGCTGGCTTCCAGCTTGATTCTACTTTTGGGGGGGGGGGGGTAAGGGGTTGTTTTGTTTGTTTGTTTTTCAAGACAGTGCTTCTCTGTGTATCTCTGACTGTCCTAGAAAATAGTTTCCCTTCCTAATGACACACTCCTCAAGACCCACTTGGATCTTTGAAGAGGTACCATTTCACATACACATGGACAGTACTTGTGTCACATCTGCCCCTTTCTGAACATTGCTATCCCAGTGACAGTGGGTATTCATGTTTTATGTATCGCTCATAGTGAAGGGCAGGAGAGACTGGCATATATGAGACCATGTGTTTTAAAAATTACATTGGTAAACATACTCATCTCTTACTCAGATGCCTGAGACCCTGTCTCAAAAATTGTGTCAGTGAATGAATAAGTTGTTATAGTAGGCCCATTCTCAGTGCTGGGCTGTATAGAAGGAAACTTCGGTGAGTTGTGAGAACAGTCCTTGTCTCCAGAGCTGAACGAGATTGTTGGTGATTAGGTGGCCCCTTGGCTCTCAGCTGTCTGCTTTGTTTGAGGGAAGCAGGAGTAGCTTGAGAGAGCTTGAGAGGCTTATTTCGTTGATGGTAACATTAACCCCAATGCTGAGTCTGTTTCTCTGGCAACCGCTGCTTATTTTTCTATTTTTAGAAAGTGATTATATTGTATCTAGCCTAGTCCAGATTTCAGAATTATAATTGATAGAGAAAAGCTGTTTTCCAATTTTTTTAAAAAAAAAATCTGTAAAGAAAAAAAAAAACCTACCAAAGTGAAAAAAACCAAAATTTTGGAAATTAGTGAACATTTTTCTTTTCTTTAAGAAATAAAAATGCTGATGTGTTCATTAATGCATATCTTAATTATAGATCACAGGCTAAAACTAGTGCTGTGCTTTGTCTCAAAATGATGACTCTAGGTCATTCCAAATGGTCAAATAGTATAAATATATAGTTTTAATAGAATGAAATTTCAGAGGAAATATGCTACAAATAAGAAAGCGTAAGATGCTTGTGTTTCTGTAGACGGGGTAATTAACTTAATAGGATCACCTCTGGGCGAATCCATTTTTCTGTTGTGTGATTGTTGTTCTTCATGCCCGAAACCAAAATCCATAGTGTTTGTATACCACTGTTTCTTTTGGACTCTTGTGAATGTGTTTTATATTATTTAATATAATATACTGTATATGAATAAGATGTGCTTGCTTTCAAAAGGTAACACTGCTTCATTGCATTTTTTTTCCAACTATTTTAAACTAGAATATGGAAGGCTCTATGTTGACAATCAGCTTTGGAAATTGGATGGAGCTACCTGGCCTTAAATTTAAAGATTGGGTATCTAGCAAACGAAGGTAAAGATCTAACTATATTGACATTATTTGATGTATGAAGAGAGGACTGCTGAGAAATGTTCAGTCTCTGTGAATCCTGCATTCCATGAACAGAAATACACTTGCTAAATAAAACTCTTGTGAAGCAGTGATTATGAGCTAGTTTCCATTTAGGATGCTATCAAGCTGTGTGCACACAAAGGACTGTGTACAGGGGCCTTCCTGTTTATATTAACCTTGTTAAACAGGATTTACCTTTCATAGTAAATCAGTTTCTTTCTCATCTACCGATGCATTATTTCCCAAATGTGTCAGTTTTTCAATGAGTATGTGACTTTATTTACTTATGTATGCTAAGTATATACATGCCTAAGGTGGTTCTTTATTTTTTTGGTTGGTTTGGTTTGGTTTTGGATTTTTTTTTTTTTTTTTTTTTTTGACAGAGACTCTGTATATAGCCTTGGCAGTTTTAGAGCTCACTATGACAATCAGGCTGACCTAGAACTCACAGAGATATGTCTGCCTCTGCCAGGATTATTAAATCTGCTGGAATTAAAGTATACACCACCATACCCAGCACAGTGTTGTTTTTGAAGGGTAAAGATTTTCTTTTGAAGGTAATAATACACTTATTATGGTTTGTCATTTAGAATGATAAACTAAAACATGGGTTGTCTACCTTGGACATGAAGGTCAGTATTTAATTATGAATACTTTAAGTAGAATTAACTGAGAAATTTCTTCTTGGAAGAATACAGGTCTTATTCATTTTGGGGGAAAGAATATAAAATTCAAAAAGAGAAATATAAAAATCTCTATCATTTTTAAGTACATTTACAAACCAGATTTGAATTACTACAGAGAATCTTACAGAGAATCTAATATTACTACTAATGGAAGTAAGAGCAGGAACTTAATCCTTGTTAGACTAGAGATGCAAAGTGAGAACTGACATCCTGCTAGGTAGCAACCATGTTTAATCCATAGAGGTTTTCCTTAATTTTAAAAGATTTAAGAACATCAATCTTAGATTTAGATCATCATGATGGTACACAGTTAATTCCAGCATTTGGGAGATAGAGGCAGGTGGATCTCTGTGAGTTCAAGGCTTTTAATGAATCATTTGTTTTTATTTTATGTGCATTGGTGTTTTACCTGCATATATGTCTGTGTGAAGGTGTCAGCCTGGAACTGGACTGTAGACAGTTGTGAACTGCCATGTGGGTGCGGAGTCCTCAGGAAGAGCAGTCAGTACCCAACTGCTAAGTCATCTCTTCAGCCTCAAATCTTCCTTCCATCTGTCTGTCTGTCTCTCTGTCTTTTCCTTCCTTCATTCCTTCCTTCCTTCCTTCCTTCCTTTCTTCCTTCCTTCCTTCCATGCATTTTGTTTTGTTTTGTTTGTTTGTGTATTTGTTTGTTTTTTGAGACAGGGTTTCTCAGTGTAGTCCTAGCTGACCTGGAACTTACTCTGTAGATCAGGCTGGCCTCGAACTCAGAGAGATCTACCTGTCTCTGCCTCCTGAGTGCTGGGATTAAAGGCGTGCACTACCACATACTTGTACTTGATGCTTTTACAGAGGACCTGGGTTCAGTTCCCAACACATGGTAGCTCACAACCATCCATTACTCCAGTAACAGGGGATCCAAAATCCTTCTCTGATGCTCATATGTATCAGATGTATATGTGCTACACATGATACACTCAAGAGAAACACTCATATATGTACGATAAGTAAATGGAACAAAAAGTTAAATCTTGAAACATTAACTTTAGACATTTTAAGTTGGAGATATGTAGTGATTGAAAATTAAAGTTGCAAAATCAGTCAAGTTGTTTGAATTCATTTGGTAAGCAAGCGAAATGGCTCAGCATATTCTTAGATTTGTTAAAATGAGTATCAAAAAGGAAAAGTTTGTCTGTTTTTACTAACCAGAAGCATTTATCTTTCAAAATTAACCAGAGGATTAAGTACCTTAACCTAGGCACTGCTGATTGTTGAGTCATCTGTCCAGCCCCCTGAACAGTAATTTGTTAATGATGTCATTTAGGTAACTACAGTTGTAAGATAAAACAGTCTGATTTTCAAATATCTACATCTTAATCCATGTATTAATTGAAAGTTTATTAAGCATCCCCCTTCTCACTTGCTTTTTTTGGTCCCCTAAAGAGAAATAAATATTTCTGTTTTTGTCATTTATACATACATACATGATTTTATGTACTTATGTAAAATCTAGCAGCTATAAATGAGAGAAAACATTTGACCTGTTCAGATTGGTCAAGTTCACTTAATATGGTTATCTCTGGCCCATCCATTTTCCTGTTCCATGACTTTACTCATGTCCGGGGAGGGGGAGCCAATGTTTTTCTATGCTGTGTTTTCTTTACCTGTTTTCTATGCTAGACACTTAGCTTGGTTCCGCAGCTTGGCTGTTGTGACGAGTGCTGTAGTAAATATTGATGTGCCAATATCTGAGTTATGTTGACTTGACACCCTTTGGGTAAATACTCGTGCGTGGTAAAGCAGTGTCATAAAAGATCTGGTGTTCAGTTATGAGAACCCTCCACCCAGATCTGCGATGTGACTAGACTAGTTTGAATTCTTTATCAGCAATGCTCCCCTTTACCCACATCCTTACTAGCATTTGTTGTTATGCGCTTTGCTAATGACTGCCAGTCTGTCTAGGATAAGAAAACATGAGAATAATTTTTATAAAAATGAGGATAAATTTTAACTAACACCATTGTGGAAAAAACTATAAAAGCTTGCTACATAGAAAAGTAATCAAGTACTCGCCTCATAGGGTATTTTTCCTTTTCTTCTTACAGGAACTTAAAGGGGGACCGTGTTATGCCAGAGGAAATAGCTCGATACTACAAGCACTATGTAAAGGTCATGGGTCTTCAGAAGAATTTCCGAGAGAATACTTACATAACCTCTGTATCAAGACTCTATAGAGATCAAGGTGATAATGGTAGTCAAGACAGAGATATTTCAACAAAGCATTTACAGAACCAGAAGTCAAAATTTATCAAGAGAAACTGGGAAATCAGAGGCTATCAGCGAATAGCAGGTGGTTCTCATGTTCCCTTTTGCCTCTTTGCTGAGAATGTAGCTCTTGCAACTGGAACGCTGGATTCTCCTGCACATCTGGAAGTTGAAGGGGAAGAGTTTCCTTTTGTATTTCATTCAATGCCTGAGTTTGGAGCTGCTATAAACAAAGGAAAGCTGTGTGGTAGAGTGGATCCAGTGCTGATTGTAGGTTCCGGCCTTACTGCAGCTGATGCAGTGCTCTGTGCTTATAACAATAATATCCCTGTGATCCATGTGTTTCGCAGACGAGTGACTGATCCAAGCTTAATTTTCAAACAGCTTCCCCAAAAGCTGTATCCCGAATATCACAAAGTCTATCATATGATGTGCAGTCAGTCATACTCTGCAGACTCAGATCCTTTATCTGATTATACCAGTTTTCCTGAGCACCGTGTGCTTTCCTTTAAGCCAGACATGAAATGCATTCTTCAAAGTGTCTCTGGATTGAAGAAAATATTTAAGCTGTCTGCAGCTGTAATCTTGATAGGTTCTCATCCTAACCTATCCTTTCTGAAGGAACAAGGGTGTTACCTAGGCCGTAATTCAAGCCAGCCAATAACATGTAAAGGTAACCCTGTGGAGGTTGATGCATACACCTATGAGTGTGTTAAAGAAGCCAATCTTTTTGCTTTGGGCCCTTTGGTTGGAGATAATTTCGTTCGATTTTTAAAGGGAGGGGCATTGGGTGTTACTCACTGTCTGGCTACAAGACAGAAGAAAAAGCAGCATTTGTTTGTTCAAAGAGGAGGAGGAGATGGGGTGGCTTAAAGTTCACAAGGAATTTAAATGGACACTTAACCATTAAAGATTTTTTTAACAGTGGTTTGCAGTGTATTGGCTTGAATTAACTGGGAAAGCCTTCAGCTGTCACTCTTAGTTAACCAAGTATGGTATCCCAAGTTGTATTCAGGTGTGTCAGAGGTGTCACTCTCAGACAAACCCAAACACTGCCAACTTGGTATACCTACTTTCATTTACCTAGAACATTCTTTTCTAACTTGGCATTTATAAAGCCAGTCATTCACACAGAAATCATACTTAATTCATATTGGGTCACCTTACTGCTCAAGAGATGGCCCAAGGGACAGCAGCATCAGCTTCCTCTGTAGCATATTAGGCATTTAGACTTACTAAACTTACACAAGATCTCCAAGGGTTGTAAGTGTATTCATTGATATTTGGAGTACACTGGTCTAAATGAAAATGGACTATAAATATGTGTGCTGTGGTAGAATAGGAGGAAGCATCTGCAACTCAGGTTTTATTTATTTTGAATTATCAGTTATATAAACCTAATTTATTATCAAAATGATGGTCTTTAAAAATATTTTTACAAGTTGAAATTTTGACAGATACTTGATATCTTGAACTTCTCATAATTTTTCAATAATGCTGACATCCAAGAACCCACTAAGATACTTTTTAGAGATTTATTCTGTTTAGCCATCATAACAGCTAATGAATCTGATTTGTTATTCAATAAATTGTGGATGGAACTACTTACCCTTGTGTGAACACTCGAGTTAATTTCTACTAATGAAACATGATTTTGGGCATGGTTACAGTACTGTTTGGGTATTGGCAAAATTATTAAAGGTTAATTGGAAAATCAGATTGTGCCCTTTTCCATTCTCAAAGTGCTTACTTTGAGACCTGTAAGTGTTCATTCATAGGAAATGATGCCGCAGCCCACAGTGGCTTAGATTTATGTCCTCTAATAGTTGTGATTGCATTTTCACATAAATTGTGAAATGTGTTACTGCTAAACAGAATCTTTCAGAGTTCTTGGGAAATCGAATTTTTCAAAGTCCTCCCCCCCCCTTTGGGGATATAATTTTACCTAGAATGTGCTCACTGAATTTCTGTTTGCAGTTTCTTAAATGGATGACCTACCATTGAGTATCCTATTAAGTTCAATGCTGAGTACTTATGACTTGCCGGCAGTGTTGTTTAGTCTGCTTCTAACAACCGAATCCAGTAGCTAGGACACCTCCTGATTCCTCCTGATAACCACTGTTTCATAACTGTCAAGTCTACTTCTAGCTCCTTAGTAAACTTTATTTTCAGAGCAACGGCACACCCTTTTAAAATGATACACCTCTGACCATACTTCAGCAGTCTCTTCCTTGCCTGTACTTGAGCTCTGGGTTGGATTGGATGTTTTTCTTTAATGTCTCTTGTAAATTGAAAATAACACTATTATTAATGTAGTAAGACCGATTGTAGTAAGATTCCTTTCTGTTTCAGGAGATTGTTTTATACTTAATTGCAGTTGTTGGGAGGGGGATGAACTTCCACATTTTAAGACTAAGATGCCATAGTATTCATTAAGTCCTTAAATAAACCTGGTATGAACCCCTCTCAGATAAACTCTAGCTTCCCACAACTCCTTCAGTACTGGCTGTCCGGTACAGAGTATCATATTAAGCATTAGCTCTCATGTACTACCCTCCTCTCTTGTCAATTAATTCTGTGCCAAAATCCCATTTACCTTTTAGTATTAGACTTCCTTTTAATGAACTAAGTACCTAACCTCTAGCATGTGAGCACCTCCTTATATCGTGTGAGAAAGCCCATACTTTAAATTGTTGAAAGAATGCTCAAAGTATCTATGGGGATTAAAAACAAACAATAGAATAAACACACAAGGTCACCACAGCCAGGAGAAATGCCTGGAACCCCTAAGATGCACTGGGGAGTACTTTAATGTGAATAAACGTGAGGACATAAGTATTGTAAAGAAGATTTTAAGACATGAGTGTCTTAATTACATTATTATTGCTGTGAGAAAACATTGTGTCCAAGGAAACTTACAGCAGAGAAGCAAGAATGCATTTGGGTTACAGTTCATCAGAGTGAGTCCATTATCACTGTCATGGGGGTGGAGGGGCGACATGGCAGCAGGCAGGCAAGCAGGCATGGCACTGGCACAGCAGCTGAGGGTGTGCATCTTGATCCACAAACAAGAAGGAAAGAGAACTCACTCTAAGGTGATGTAGACTTTTAAATATCAGTCATATGATAGAGCCACATCGAATTCTCCCAAACAGCCTTCAACTGGGGACCAAGTATTCAAATATCCAAGACTTGGGTGGGGTGGGGAAGAATCTCATTCAAACTACCATGGTGGAGTGATGAATAGGAAGTGATGGAATCTTCTAGATTTACTTTCCAAAAGGAAGTTCTGGTAAAAATAGACTCAGATTGAAAAAAAATCGGCTGCATTTAAACTTCACATTGAAGGAGCAGAAACCTAATGAGATGTGTTTACATGAAAAGGAAGGTTGACAAAATCGGGGAAGCTTTCCAAAAAGAGTTTAAAATCTGACTGCTAAGAGGAAAACACTTAAAATATGAACTAAAGCACAAATATAGGAAGAGAGTCGGTATACTTCTCTAACGCTTTGCAGTATACATTAAATGTTGCCACTAGTTTAAAGTGGACTGTTACATATTCTAACGTTAGCTAAAAACCGATAAAGCTACAAAACCAATTCAGGAGCTAAAATAAATAAAAGCCTGAAAAGCAGAGGAAAAACTGAATACTGGAACACAGCTGTCACATGTCACAGCAATGCAGGCTGACAGGTTCAGGTACTAAGATTAAAACATGGTCTTAAATGATCTACAGGGGGTAGAGCAAAGTAATCCCTAAGTATAAAAAAAGGAAGAGTGAAAAACACTGAAGTAACAGACAACAAATGAAATGGCCTTCAAAATCTTGTAAATAGACTTGACATGTGCCCAGCCAGCCAGACAAGAGGAACAAAGCTCTAGTAATGAGAATGGAAAAGGAGACAGCAGTATAACAGAAATGGTGAAAGCATAAGAAGTGGATAAAGTCCTTGAAAGAGACAAACTAACAAAACTGCTACAAGAAATGGCAAGTCTGAATAGCTTTGTTCAGGCATACATAACATGCTGAGGGAGTTGCCCCACAAGCCACATGAACACCCCAAGATTGATCAGTTAGGGATGTAGCTTGGGCTTTGGAAGTGGAAGCTACAACCCTGAACATTGCTCAGGCCCAGCTTATAAAGGCTAAACCACTAAAACCACGAGCGCATATGAAGGTGCTGGAATCGCAGTTGGGTGGTCAGCTCTGACTCAAGCTATCTTAGACACAACAGTTCATATTGACCTTGAATTGGATGGGTCCTAAATGACACTTATGGTTGTGGAATTTCTGAAGACTAATAAACCTCATAACATACAGAACAGAACAGGGTACGCAGTCAGCACGACCCTGCTCTGAGTCCTTAACACTCAACATTATTTTAATGATCAAACAATTTAATAAGGTAAGAGAAAAGGCAAACCTACTGGAAAGCAAAATTTACTCACAAATGGTGTTGTGTGTAAAAATCCAAACAAGTCCACCAAAAAACCCTAGAATTTATATTAAGGTGCATTTAGCTACTTAGTGTTCCACATTGATTATACAAAAAATTCCATAGCAAGCAAAAGAGATGAACTTTTTGAAAGGCCTATTACAGTGTCAAAATACTAAGTGTACCAGGGTTCTATTTAAACATGCAAGCCTCACAATTAAAGTACAAAAATGTTCAAAGAAACGGTAGATTTAATTGACAGAATATATAGATTGGATATTTTTTATTTTTAAGATTTATTTATTTCACTTATATGAGTACACTGTAGCTGTCTTCAGACACATCAGAAGAGGACATCGGATCCCATTACCGATTGCTGTGAGCCACCATGTGGTTGCTGGAAACTGGTTTGTAATTTCTATGTACTGCATTCATGTATCCCAGTTGGTCTGAAGTAGAAATGTGTTTCTATAGCTTCCTTTATAAGGTTCAATTATCTTCTCTTTACATTAGGATTATATCTGCAAAGAAAAAAAATCATTAAAGAACATTTCAGAAGGGATCCCATCAATGCACTGCCAACCTGCATTCTTCACTTTAGCAGACCGCATTAAAACTGAAACAACAGTATAAAAACTTAGTGTGGATTTGAATAGATCCTATATAAACATTTCCCCAAAATAAAGTATATTATTTGTACAAAAAGCTTAGTGGCTTAAAATATAATCACTGCTTTATAAATAAGATTTTCTCCTATAGAAATTCGGCAACCAGAGGTCTCATTGATTTTTCTTGTACTCATGAAAATCAGTACTGTCACCATTCTTACTAGTGACTTAATACTGTCAACTATCAAGTCAATAAAATTGTAAAACTGGTTGCCAATAGACTGGGGGATGGGGGTGGGAAGATGGCTCAGCAGGTAAAAGTTGTTGCTGCTGAACCTGATGAGCTGAGGTCAGTCCCCATGACCCACATGGCAGGAGGAAACTGACTCAGAGCTGTCCTCTGAACTGCACACACTCACTATGGCATGCATGCTTCAACATGCATATGCACAAATGCAGCTATGCATAAATGCGTGCACATACACACACAGTGAACGTGTTTTAAAAAAAAAAAAAAAAGATTAAGGCATCCTGTATTTAGGTTGAGAAAGAATGTTACTCTGTCTCAGCCAGTGTCTACCTGATATGATAGTTCATTAGTATTTGAGAGGTAACCATGCCAAAGTGGGTTTCCAGAAATCCCAAAATATAGTAAATTATAAATTCTTAACAACTCTCTAGAACCTGCCAGAAATCAAACAAAACCAGTTTCGGATCTCTCATCCAATCTTTCATCTTTATCCATTTGTCAAAGTAAAACTAGACAAATGGTCTGGACTCTTTTTTTTCTTTTTTGTTTTTTTCGAGTCAGGGTTTCTCTGTGTAGCCCTTGCTTTCCTGGAACTCACTCCGTAGACCAGGCTGGCCTTGAACTCAGAAATCCACATGCCTCTGCCTCCCAAGTGCCAGGATTAAAGGCGTGCACCACCACTGCCCAGCTGGTCTGGACTCTTAATTGTCTGATCTCAAGATCGGTTCCTTTAAATCTACTATAACAAAGACCGCACAGACTGATAATTGAAATGCTTTTGGAACCTTCCTTTGCCTGAAGGATACCATGTAAAATTTAAACATCTCATGATAAAACTGAACCAACCTTAAATCTATAGCCAGGAAATTTAATTAATGTGTTCAAGTAATAAAAACACATGAGTTAAAAGTCAAACACTATGTGAAGGTCCTGCATGTCTCTTATATGGACAGACGAAACAAATATTTGATTGTCATGAACATAACTGAATTATATCTATATTTCACAAATGGTCTTGGGAGAAAAGGAAAATCTTACCTAAATAGATCATCAGCAAGAGATTCTTCTTTTGCTTGTTCTCTCTGTACCTGTCAAAGTTAAGATAATGTGAATCATTTACTCAGCAGCAAATACCTGTGAATACTGAATTATCAGTCATCTTCCAGATTTCCATCCAGGCTTGCACTCATCAGAAAGATTTTTCTAGTCTTTTCCATTCAGCTGACCCCTCTAATTTCACTTCATGCTAAGATTACTGCAAGATTGTAGTTAAGTAACTGTCTAGTCAATTTCAAAGACAGCACAGATAGCTAGTTTACTGAGTTTGTAAAGTCTTTTTGGCAGAAAGTTCAGTGCTCTGGGCTCAAAAAAGATGACGGTACATGGGCTTCACTGAAACTAGGGATTTAGGAATAGTTCAGTGAGTGAGGCTGCATACTGACAAGCCTGAAGATCTGAGTTCAATACCCAGGTCTACATGATAAAGGGAGAGAATAGACACCAAAAGGTTGACCTCTAGTCTCCATGCACATACAATAGTAAGAAAGTGCATGCACACACACACAGAAACTGCAAAACCAGAAAATAAACCTTTAAGGATTGAAAGAGAGAGTTAGTCTGTCTAATTTGCTCTGAGTCATAGTCATTGCCCAACATTGCAGTGACCATGAGCACAATAATCAGGTAGTCTTCAATCAAAGCAGCATGACAGGCAAAAGATCTCCCTCCCTCTTGCTTATAAATCAGGACAGAGAAGTTTTTGGCCACAATAATTTTTAACAGACTCCAGCTCCTAAAACATCACAGAGTTAGGATCAGGGAAAAGCCTCTGCACAAAGTTCCTCTCTCAAGTCCAGTGTGATCCTAGTGCATGCCTTTCGGTACTCCTCTGTAACGTCCAGCTACCAAAGAGAAAATGACTCCCGAGTCTGACCCTTAAAATGTATACACCTTCTTAAATCTGGATCTTAAGTATGCTGTCCTCCTAGCCCCTCATGCCTGCCTCCTCATGGACCCTGTGTGCTTGTTTTGTCAGAGCAGACCCACCAACAGACTCATCTCCAGAATACGAACGCGTTCTGCTTTTGTTCATATTTCTCCATCTGCCCAAAAAGATACCCTCCATTTGTTTTTTCACATCCAGTCACTTTCAAGGTCAACTTATTCAGTATTTACCCAGTGTCTACTAAACAATGAGGAACATACTCAAATCAGGTAGCAGCACAGAGTTAAAGATTATGTCTGATCCACAGAAATGACAACATCGCCAATTTAAGGAAACTTTAAGAACTGGCCCAGTGGTTAGGAAAATTAAGATGGGTTTGCAGCATGGGCAGAAGGGCAGACAGAGAACAAAAGTCCAGACAACAGACTCGAGGCAGTGTGGATAAGTCTAGGGCAAGATGTGACCGTGCGTGCGGTGTGTTCAGGTGTGTGCAGCAGCTGTGCGGAGACCACTGTGGCAACCACACAAGCATTTGATGATATACACATGCAGCACCTCTCTAATGCCTAGGGAGATGAACAAAAGATGGAAAAAGCTGGCAGCTGCATCATCATTTAACTCCTCCCAAGCATCCGAGGAGCACTGAGGTGTGACTGGTGCAGCTCCCTTCTCCATGGTCTTTCCCTTGCTCCCATTCTGCCTCTGTGTCTCACCCTCCTCAACAACGAGCAGTTGGATCATTTTTCACTTGATGTTCCAACACGTGTTTTCTAGGCTTTAGATTTTACCTTCCTCATTATTTTATGGACTGCCATAAAAGAATGTGCATTCATAAAAAAAACAAAAAACAAAAACAAAACAAAAAAAACCCACGTATAACAAATAATTAAAAAAAAAAAAAAAGTCCAGATTAAGGTATTGGACTCACTGAAAAACTACCTGCAGAAAATAGGAAGAGCTGGAGAAAATGAAACAGGCTTTCAGCAATGAAAAGATCCATGGCTGGAGTCAACAGTTAGTGTTGAAGACAGAAACAGTAACTGAGTGACAACCCATACAAATTACCGAAATTATAGAAAATCAAAAATTAAGCAGCAAGAGTGATCCAGACCTGCTGGAAGGCAGCTCCAGGTCAGAAGGCCCTCGCTCCCACCTGGGTCTTCATGGAAGCGCGTCCTTCCGTCCGCTGCCCTGTGGCCATCCCTGCCAGCACTATGCTTTCTTATATTTTCTTGGCTTCGGTCTTTCTTGTCCTTTTACATCGGGAATTACAACTAATCTACTCAGATCCCACTTGCTTTTTAACTAACAAAAACCTGTAATTCTCGTAAAATAAATATGGAAAATAGAGAGCAATCTTAATGTTCTCTAATGGAATAATTTTCCTAAATGGATGAACTAAAAAGTCACTTAAGTTTGCTTGTAAGACACATTTACTTGGGACGGGGTGATGGCTCTGTGGATGACCTGGGACTAGGGAGGTGACTGTGGATGAAGGGCATGCTGAACAAGTATGACAGCCTGGGTTCAGAGCCTTGGCACCCATGTAAGAGCTGGGTCAGGAGATGGCTGAGCAGCCAGCACTCCAGGTTCAGTGAGAGACCCTGTCTCAGGAAGAAACAAATACATACAAAAAAAAGGTAATAAATAACTCTTGAAATCAACCTCTGGCTGCTAAGTGTGCACAGGCACACCCCACACACATACACTTACACACGCATACTAAATAAGAGTCACACCAGCTGAAGTGCAATCCCAAGCGTGAGTCTCACTTTATGTGTGAGATGGATGCGTGTACTACTCACCCCCATTTCATGTTTCAGCCACTCCTCTAATTCCGTACTCCTCCGAGCATGGTGGCCTACCAAGTCTGATCCTCTAATGATGTGTGGGAGCTTTCCTGCTCCAGGGAACGTAGCCTGCGAACGAGTAAGCAGTGAGGGTAAGCATATTCATAAAGTAAGGTGATGAATTCTTAAAAAAGAGATAAAATACAATCAGTTTAAGTTGGGCATAACCAGTCTAAGGCGTTTATAAACTATTAGTGAAAACGAGGCACAGACAGACGTTTGCACCAGCCCCATCTGTTTCCACCCTTTTCTGCTATTTCTGCATCTAGAGTTAGATACAAAGCTAGGACTTACACATGAATGAAAAACACTTAGGAGTTTAAATGGTGGGTTTTATTTTAAAATGTCTTTAATTCATTACCTAGCATTC
The DNA here is from genome assembly GCA_019843965.1 of Rhynchomys soricoides. Classification (NCBI taxonomy): domain Eukaryota; kingdom Metazoa; phylum Chordata; class Mammalia; order Rodentia; family Muridae; genus Rhynchomys; species Rhynchomys soricoides. The sequence goes on from JADRCH010000077.1 coordinate 8,604,191, forward strand.
AAAGAAACCCAAGGAAAACAAACTACAGTTTTAAACGCTGTTATCTTATTCTAAGGTTTTCGAAGTTTAACCTATAAACCCAGCCCTTGAAAGGCTGGAGCAAGAAGATTACGCAGTTCAAAGTTCTGGGGACATATCAAGTTCCAGGCAAGCTCATACTTCATGTAAGACTCTGACAAAAAGCAAAAATGGGGCTGGCTCTAGGGGTAAAGGTGCCTGCCACCAAACCTGTCAACCTGAGTTCAATTCTCATGACTCATATAGTGGAAGAAGAGATATAATTCTCACATGTTGTTCTATGACCTCCAGACATGCATGCTGTGGCATGTGCATACCCTTACACACAAAATAAATAAGTAAACAAGCAAACAAACACAAACTCACATAAATGTTTTAAAATAAAATGAGCAACAGCGTCAGTCAGAAGTACAGCTCAGCCGGCGGAGTGTCTGCTTAGCATGGGCAAAGGGCTGAGTTAGATCCCAGCACTGGATGGTGCATTCCTGGAACCCCAATACCCAGCATTGGGTGGAGATAGGAGGATCAGAAGTTCCAGGGATAAGTGTGTAAATATGTCTGAGCATGTGTGCACACATGTGCACATGCTCATGGCTTGTTTTTTTAATGAAATTACTTAGGGTAAAAATGTTCCCTCCAAGAGCCATCACTAACAAAAATCCCAGTAGCAGACACAAGAAATCTCCTTGTGAGTTGTTGGTCAGAGGAATCCAAGCGACTCCCAAAATAATAGGGACCATTGCCATAGGTCTTGCTTTCCCCCCAGAAGTTGAAGGTAAGTCCCTATTGCTGAAGACACCATGGCCTTTGGACTCAAGAGTTGGAAGAATCGAGCTGGATCTGACCTGGAAGTTTTCCTTAAACTAGCGTTCACAGTCCCACACAGGAGTGTCGCTAGATGGGCTCGGAAGGTTGTATTTATTCATTTGTGTGTGGGTAACAATAATAGCGAAAGAAAAGGAGGTTCTGGGTTCGACGAGGAGTGGGAAAAAGGTGGAAGACTTGGGTAGCAAAGGGAAGGGGAAGAGGTGTAAATACACTGAGCACACATCAGGTCTGACAGTGACGGAGGGAAGTGATGTAATACAGTCAGCACACATCAGGTCTGACAGTGACAGAGGGAAGTGATGTAATACAGTCAGCACACATCAGGTCTGACAGTGACGGAGGGAAGTGATGTAATACACTGAGCACACATCAGGTCTGAGAGTGACGGAGGGAAGTAATGTAATACAGTCAGCACACATCAGGTCTGACAGTGACAGAGGGAAGTGATGTAATACACTGAGCACACATCAGGTCTGACAGTGACGGAGGGAAGTAATGTAATACGGTCAGCACACATCAGGTCTGACAGTGACAGAGGGAAGTGATGTAATACAGTCAGCACACATCAGGACTGACAGTGACAGAGGGAAGTGATGTAATACAGTCAGCACACATCAG